>CAUYPK010121015.1:0-25962 GCA_963574355.1 Loris lydekkerianus
TTTTTGGGCAATTCAAAATACTTTTACAGGCTCATTGCTCCTAGCACAATGAGTAGGGTGCTGGCCACATACACCAAAGCTGACAGGTTCGAGCCTGGCCTGGGCCTGCTAAACAACAATGACAACTATAACCAAAAAATAGCCAGGGATTGGGGCGGGTCCTGTAGTCCCAGCTACTTGGGAGGCTTAGGCAAGAGAATCGCTTAAGCCCAAGAGTTTGAGGTTGCTGTGAGCTGTGACGCCATGGCACTCTACCAAGGGTGACATAGTGAGACTCTGTCTCAAAAAAAAAAAAAACAAAATATATATATATATATATATATAATATAGAGATGTATTATATTATATATACATAATATATAGATATATTATATTATATATATAATATATATAATAAAAATAAAATAGTTTTACATTGTAAATTGCAAATGAACTTTATGGATACCCTGTATATTTCACAATATTACAGTGGTACCCCACTCTGATTATTGGCCTGTGCCCCCACCCTCCCACCCACAGATTTTATATCCACCAGGGTAGTGACCTAAGTCATCCCAACTCCTCATTAGCTACTTTTTGTTCAAAGGAAAGAATGAGTCAAAGCTCTTTATAAATTCTAAGTTCCTGGTCAAGGGGGCTCCCTCCCCATCCCATAGAGAAATTCCCTCTTTTGAAAAGAACCAAGACAAAAAAAGTGACTAAGCTAGGGAAAGCTATGTGAGGCCTCCCAGGGTGCACTGGCCCCTGTTTCCCAGGGACTCAGCTACTGGGAGCTTGCCACTTGTCCCTGAGGTCACATCAGAAGAATGAGACAAGTAGTTAGAAGAGAAGGAAAGAGAAGTTTATTAACTCACCAGCCAATTAGGAGGTCGGCAGCTCAATCTTACAGTACCAAGGTCCTGCTTCTAAGCAGAAATACAGAGCTTCTAGAGGAGATGGTTCTGATTAATCTCACCTTCAGCTAAGAGAATCTCAGAGCTCTGCCAAACAATTCCCTTGAGCCACCTCCTGTGGTACAAAGAACAAAGGACATGGCCCTGCCCCCCTAACCACTGGCCTAACACAAGGATGCAGGTTTTAATTCCCCAAAAGAATAGGGGAGGTTTTAGAGAGACAGAAAACATTTTTATCCTTTTTAAGGTCCTTCTCCCTCTTACAGTTCTATGCCCCAACCAGAAAAACATCCAAATACATTCAAAGATTAGGAGTGGGAGAGAGGAGAAAATTCATGGGCCCTGAGGTTCAGGCTGGAGCAGAGTCAGGGAAATTTAGCCCAACCTACAATAAAAAGGCCTAAAAGGTGTCCAGCTCATCACTGCCTCTCTCAAGATTTAAATGAGATTTTAATGTAATAACACTCTCCTGGTCCCTTTTTGTCCCAGCCTTAGTTCTTTACCTTTCAAGGCTCCTATTCTTCTTTTGTGGAGACAGTGGTCTTACTCTGTTGGCTGGGCTAGAGTTCAGTGGTGTCATCATAGCTCACAGCAACCTCAAACTCCTGGGCTAAAGTGATCCTCTTGCCTCGGCCTCCTGAGTAGCTGGGACTACAGGCATGCAACACCATGCCAGACTAATTTCAATCCCACTTTCTTTCCCACAGTCAGAAAGAAAAACAAGATTCTCCTCTATTCCCAGTTTGCTTGTTTCTCTCCCCCCAATACCTCCCCACTTCTCTTTTTTTAATTGTGGTAAAATATACAAATGTACATAATATTTACCACCTTAACCATGTTTAAGTGTACAGTTCAGTAACAGTAAGTACACTTATGTTTTTGTGTAACCATCATTGACATCCATCTCCAGAATTTGTTTTTTTTAGAGAGTGTCTATGTTGCTCAGGCTGACCTTGATCTCCTGGGCTCAAACCATCCTCTTGCCTCAGCCTTAGGAGTCTCTGGGACTCCCAGATAAAAACTGTATACCCATTAAGCAATAATTCCCCATTCCCTTCTCTCCAGCCTCTGATAACTTCTAATCTATTTTCTGTCTCTATGACAATGTTTTTCAACCTTTTTTATCTCACAGCACACTTACCCCTATAGTTAAACTTCCATAGCACATTTAAATCATGTTGATCAAAAGCAAAAGAATATTCTTCTTTTTTTTTGAGACAGAGTCTCACTTTGTTGCCCTTCGTAGAGTGCCATGGCCTCGCAGCTCACAGCAACCTCAAACACTTAGACTCAAGCAATTCTCTTGCCTCACCCTCCCAAGCAGCTGGGACTATAGGCATCCACTACAACACCCAGCTGTTTTTAGAGATGGGGACTCACTCTAGTTCAGGCTGGTCTCGAACCTGTGAGCTCAAGCAATCCACAGCCTCCCAGAGTGCTAGGATTATAGGTGTGAGCCACAGTGCCTGACAAAAAAACAGAATATTTGAATTTCTTTTGAAAATAATTTAATTAATGGACTTAAAAATTTTTGCAGCTAACTGGTTAAAAATCACTGCTCAGTGAGCTTGACTCCTCTGGGTACCTCAGATAAATGGAATCATACAATATTTATTTGTGACTGGTTCATTTCACTGAGCATCATGTTTTCAAGATTCATCCATGCGGTAGCATGTGTCAATTTCCTTCCTTCCTTTCTGAGGCTGAATATTTCATTGTATAATATATATACCCCATATTTTATTTACTCACTCATCCGTTGATCAACACTTGAGTTATTTCCATCTTTTGGCTATTATGAATAATACTGCTATGAACACTGACACACAAATATCTGGTCCAGTCTCTGTTTTCAATTCTGTTGGATAAATAATTAGGAGTGGAAGTGTTGGATTATAAGGTAATCTGATGTTCAACCTTTTGAGGAATTGTTTTGTGCAAATTATTTTCCACATGGGCATCTACTGTCTCCACTGACTGCATCGTTCTACACTCCCAGGAGCAAAGCACTAGGATTCCAATTTCTCCACGTCCTCCCTAACACTTGTTATTTTCTGTTTTTTCCTAATAGCCATCCTAGAAGGTGTGAAGTATGGCTTTGATTTGCTCCAGACCACTTTGCATTGAGTGGTCCAGGACCTTCCTTGTGAGGCACCATTAACTTGACTTTGACTCTTCACCCCACAACCAGCTGCCTCACTCTCATCTCCAATGCAAAAATCCAGCTGGCTCAGCCAAGATTATGATTGATTGATTCTCTTTGGGTCTGGTATCTCCCCCAGTCCAGCCAGGTTTGAGCACAGGGATAGAGAGAGGTGGTCTGTAGGGCTTCCCTTTCTAGGAATGGAATGATTTACTTTCTTGGCAGGGTTATGAGGGGAAGGCAGACTTGGGTGGTCTCAACCTGCGTAGACCCACGGCACAAGGTCAGGCGGAATGCATGTCATCTATATTTGGCCACAAGCAGCTGGCCCTCAGAAACGTCAGTTTGTCCAAACATCAGCAGGAGAGCCAGCTCCCATTAATACAGTAGTTCTCAACCTGTGGGAACTCTATTAAAGGGTTGCAGTGTCAGGAAGATTGAGAACCAATGCATTAATAACTCTAGTTAAACAAGTTCTCAGTCCCTGGAGTAGCTATCAGAATGCTCTTGTTTTTATTTTCTTCAGAGTGTTTCTTTATTCAGTTAGAATGAAAACTAGGTGGGTCAGGACAGCCGTCCTTGGAGCCATACCCCACAAGAAGCCCAGATGTAATCAGACTGTGTGGTCAGAGTGGCCTTAGAGCAAGGGGAGCCAGGGACTGCCTATCTCAGGGTCCAGGAGCCAGGACACCCTCTCCCTGCAGGCCCAGGGTGATCCTGCCAGAGTTGGCTTCTTATGTCTCCTGCATTTGTGCTCTTGGATGCCAGCTGTCAACAGTGTGGAAACACCAATCCACCTTGAAGAATCTGATGGAAGCCACAGACCTAGAAAACTCTACATAAACAAGTTTTGACCAGGCGCAGTGGCTCATGCCTGGAATCCTAGCACTCTGGGAGGAAAAGGTGGGAGGATGCTTGAGCTCAGGAATTCAAGACCAGCCCGAGCAAGAGTGAGACCCATTTCTACAAAAAATAGAAAAATTAGCTAGGTATGGTGGCAAACCCTAGTAGTCTCAGCTACTCAGGAGGCTGAAGCAAGAGGATCACTAGAGTTTAGGAACTGAAGGTTTTAGTGACCTGTGATGATGTCTAGCTCAGGAAACAGAGTGAGTCTTTGTCCCCACCCCCTAAAAAACAAAAAAACAAACACCCTAGTTTTGCATTCAGTGGTATGGCTTTGAGATAGTGCTCCGTGTCCGCCAACTCCACTTCCCTCTCCTCCTGGCACGCAGGAACATTGCATTTCCTAGCCGTTCCTGGGGTTAACTGTGGCCATGTGATTGAACTGAGAGGGCAAAAATGAGGGCTACCACTCCCAGGCCTGGTCCCTAACACCTCTCTCTCCATCTTCCATTCTCTCTGTGTCCCCTGCCGGCCAGATGCAGAGGACCCAGAGGCAGACTCCAAGCCCTCCAAGCAAGCAAAGCGAGGAGGAGCCCCTGACTGCATGAACCACCAGGCCCTCCCCACCCAAAGCTGACCTGCTCTACAGTATGTCCCAAGTAAGAAAGAAACATGGGTGTGAAGCCTTTGGCACCAGAAGGCTGGACTACTCTGAATGACGCTCCCCCGGAAATGGCCATCCACAAATCCCCACTCTCCTGCTCAGCCTGTCCTGACTGTATCCAAACCCAACACCGCTCAGCTCATTTATTTAACACTCACTGAATTACAAGCACATTCAAGTCCCACCCACACAAGTCACTGAGTTCCCAACCTTCGTTAACACATTTTCACATACTCTTGGTGGACTCCCATGATGGCAGCCGTGTTTGTTGAACTGACAAGGGCTTCAGGCCAACAGAAGCTACCCAAATTTTTGGGTGATCTTGAGTGCTGCACTTAACTATCTTACACTATCCAACTCTTTCCATCACAGGCATAATTCCTGCCCTGTCAACCCCATGAGCACTGGAGCTGAGAGGCCTGTGAGCCTCACTAGGGAGAGGGTTCCACAGTAATCAGATAAATCCATCATGATCACAGGGATGGAGGCGTAGAGCTAATGCTCCTATGAACTAAAATAAAAATCTTAAGCCCCTTCACCTGACTGAATGGACCCCCTTGTAGCCAAGGGGACCCCCAAAATACCCTAAATCTGACCATGAGGTGAGAGGTCAGAACTGCCTAGTGATGTCATCCTCCCTTTTTGGAAATATCTTTTGTAGCTCATTAACAGGCTTAAGACTATGCAAGGCAAAGCTCAAACCTCCTCTGCAGGTCCCCAACTAACTTAGCAGACCACTTGAGTCTAGGTTATTTGGCCAGTATATGTCAGGTGACTTGTCTCTGATTAACAGACTTCCTTATCTTAAAACATTCCAAGCCTTTAGACAAAGCTTCATTTCTTTAACCAATTACAAACCAAAGATTTTTTTCTTTTTGAGACAGAGTCTTACTTTGTCACCCTGGGTAGAGTACGGTGGCATCACAGCTCATAGCAACCTCAGACTCTTCGGCTCAAGTGATTGTCTTGCCTCAGCCTCCCCACTAGCTGGGACTACAGGTGTGTGCCCATCACAACACCTGAGTGTTTTTAGAGATGGGGTCTTGCTCTTTCTCAGGCTGGGCTTGAACCTGTGAGCTCAGGAAATCCACCCGCCTCGGCCTCCCCAGTGCTAGGATTACAGGCGTGAGCCACTGTGCCTGGCCACACCAAAGAATCTTTAAACCCACCTGTGACCTCTAATCTCCCACTTGGAGATGTCCTGCCTTTTCAGGACAAATCAGTGTGCACCTTCCATATATTGATTTATGACTTTGGGTGTAATTCCAGTGTCCTTGAAATGTGTAAAACAAAACTATAACCCAACCACAGTGAGACCACTTACTCAAGGCTTCTTGGGGTGGCTCTCTGGGCCATGGTTGCATATATTTGGCTCAGAATAAACCTCTTTAAATTGTTAGAGTTTGAGTTCTTTTCCATTGACGCTCTACTCTCTCTATTTGAGGTAATCTCTGTCCCCTGTCAGCCTATGAGCTTTCACTCCAGTGTGCCCTGCCCAGTGTGGTCTGAATTTAGAGCCTCATTGGCTACAGAGGACAGTTTCTTTCTGCTCTAGAGAGGTCTGCAGGGGGCATGGGCAGTATCCCTGGGATTGGGCTCTCAGAGAGGCACTCTGGGGCCACAGAAATCTCAGCTCAATATCCTTGCCTCAGACTCTTGGGGCATTCTGTCCACTTTATGTTTCTGACTAATCCCAACCAGGTGTTCATAGAACTAAAGGATTTTTCTAGGGACAAATGTAAAGGGTGGGTGGTAGGTGGGGCCCAGGAGGATCCTGGGTTTGCCCTTCAGGTGCTTGCCTTGGGTGAAGAGCCAGGTCTGAAGATCTTAAGAACTTTGCTGAAGAATGGAGGAGGCTTGGAAGCCCAGATGCAGGAGGGGGGTCACTTGTTTCAGCTCCTCTCCTGCAGCCTAAAGAGATGAGGTCCAGGTATTGATGCTCAAAAGTCCCCTGGGCGGAAGAAGCCATGGGAGTTAGGGCAGGGGGCAAAGGGAGCAGGAATGCCATCAGCCAGGACATGGGCAAGGTGGCAGGAGTGGCTCTGCTAGGAAGAGGTGTGACTAAAACCTGGAGGGCTCTCCAGGGCAAAAGCAAACACTGAGGCCCTGCTGCTCCCACAGAGCCCTGCCCCCGCCCCAGCTATAAAGGCCTCTGCCCAAGCAGGGCACCCAGGCTTTGGAGGTGTCATGGCCAAGTCACAACTGCTGCTGTGGCTGCTGCTGCTCACACTCTACAGCCCAGGTGCTGGTGAGTCCCCCGACCTTCCTCTCACATGCAGCCCTGCCGCTCACTGAGCATCAGCTTTATGCCAGATGTTACCCCAAGTCCATGCATGATTCTCATTTTAAAGACAGGCAGCTGGGGTTCAGAGAAGCTCCAGGGCTTGTCCAATGTCACACATCTGGTGGGTACTGGAGCAGGTAGAACCCAGAGCTGCCTAACACCAGCATGTGTAAGGGCCATGCACTTACAGTAAAATTAGGCTTGGAGGTGGCATGAAGTCAGGGTGCTGGGTGTGTAGCCTAGATCCTGACTCACGTTGCTCTGGACTCAAACTATAGCTGTTGGAGCTGCTTCATCCCTGGCCTGTGCCCAGGGCCCTGAATTCTGGTGCCAAAACCTGGAGCAAGCCCTTCAGTGTGGAGCCCTGGGGCACTGCCTACAAGAGGTCTGGGGACACGTGGAAGCCGTGAGTACCACCAAGGATGCTTGGCGACTGCAGCCTTGGACAGAGAGTGTTGGGAGGGCTTTGGATGAACATGAGAGGATTGGAGCCCCCACAAGGATTGGGATGGGGTGGAAGGGGAGAGTGGGCTGCTGCCCATTAGTTAGAGTGTCCTGGCAGCTCCTGCGTGAGAGAGCCTACCCCCTGGAACAGGACATGTGACCCTACTCACATCTTCCCTACCTTCGGGGTCCCCTCCCTAGGAGGACTTGTGCCAAGAGTGTGAGGACATCGTCAACATCCTCACCAAGATGACCAAGGAGGCCATTTTCCAGGTGACTGAGGCCTACATCCTAGAGGAAGCTTGGGGTTCAGATGAGGGGCAGAGCAGGGAGGGAGGGGGAAGCCCCTTCAGTGGCTTCTTCCAGGCTGAGGAAGAGGCCTGGTTCTTCTTTTCTTTTTTTTTCTTTTCTTTTCTTTTCTTTTCGTTTCTTTTCTTTTCTTTTCTTTTCTTTTCTTTTCTTTTCTTTTGTTTTTTTGAGACAGAGCCTCAAACTGTCACCCTGGGTAGAGTGCCATGGCATCACAGCTCTCAGCAACCTCCAACTCCTAGAATTAAGCAATTCTCTTCCCTCCTCCCAAGTAGCTGGGACTACAGGTGCCCACCACAACTCCTGCTACTTTTTGGTTGTAGTTGTCATTGTTAGACAGGCCCAAGCTGGATTCGAACCTGCCAGCTCTAGTTTATGTTGCTGGGGCCTTAGCCACTTGAGCTACAGGCGCCGAGCCAAAGAGAGGCCTGGTTCTGCTGGGAACACATGGCCACAGTTTTTCCTGGGGGCCAGCAGGGGAGGGGCCTACATGTACCCAGCTGCTTAACTCCCTGGCACTCTCTGAATGCCGGTGCCCTGGGAGGGGCTGATCTGCCCTGGTGGTCATTCTGTGTCCAGAGACTCATGCAGGGAGAGATCACAGAGAAATCAAGCTGATGGCCCCCCATCCCTCCAGGACATGACGCGGAAGTTCCTGGAGCAGGAGTGTGATGTCCTCCCCTTGAAGCTGCTGGTGCCTCGGTGCCATGATGCACTTGATGTCTACTTCCCCCTGGTCATCAACTACTTCCAGCGCCAGATCGTGAGGGCTGCAAGCTTGCCTCCTGCCTGCCTCCCACGCTGGCCCAAGCCCTCTGTATACACACACACACACACACACACACACACACACCCTGCCCACAACAGGCCCAGGAAACTAAGTGCCTTTCAGCCAGGCACCAGGATCAGAGCTTCACCTGCTCAGGTGCACACGATGGGCCTGCATACTCACACACTCACACACGTATTCCCATACGTGTGCTTACACACTTATTCATTCTCACAAACACAGGTGCTCACGCTCATTCACACATATTCCCGGCCACCTGCCCCCTAATCTGCCTTTTGTCCCACCTCAAAGCTCTAAACCATAGCGCCCCCACCCTGCCTGAACCCCCCATTCCAGTGGCCCTGGTCCCTGAGTTCTTGGGCCAGCCTGAGAAGAAGTGGGGTTCCCTCCCCAACCCTAACACTCCCACCTTGTGCTGTGCCCTAGAACCCAAAGGCCATCTGTGAGCACCTGGGTCTGTGCAAACCTGGGCAGCCCAAGCCACAGCAGGAGCCAGGAATGCAGGACCTTCTGGCCAGCAAGCTGGTCTTCCCTGTGCTGCCTGGGGCCCTGCAGGCGAGGCCTGGGCCTCACACGCAGGTGAGAGAGGTCCCCACAGCCAGTTAATTGGAATCCCACACTTGGGCCCTGGGAAGGGCCTAAGACAGGAGGGAAAGGAAAGGAGGCGGCAGGGGAGGCAGAGCCTGGAGGATTCTTCTCCCCACCCCAGCCCAGGCTCTCCTCTTTTCTCCCCCCAGGATCTTTCTGAGCAGCAGTTCCCCATCCCCCTCCCCTTCTGCTGGCTCTGCAAGACTCTGATCAAGAGGATCCAAGCTGTGATTCCCAAGGTGAGGCGTCCAGGGCCGTGTGGAGCTTGGAGGACCCCCCAGGAGCTCCAGTTCCCTCCCAACTCACACCCTGGTCAGGAGTTGGCAGGGGAGCCACTGTGCACGGCCCCACCCAAGGGGACCCAAGGCCCAGGCTCAGGCCCACTGGTGCCAGTTCATTCAACAAACATTAAGCCCCCGCTATACAGCCAGCACTGTGCCAGGTGCCGAGTACAAAAATGGGTGATAGCCAGCCTTATCCTCCAGCCGCTCACCATCCGATGGAGAAAATCCCCGGTTGTCTCCATAGGAAATGTGTTTTAATTTTTCAAAAGGAGAATTGACTCCCCATCCCTGCCTGTGTCTAACTTGGAATCTTCCAGACCTGTAGCTGCCATTGCCTGATGCCTCCCACCCCAGCTAAAGGCCACTCTGCCCCCAGACAGGCCCCAAATAAGGAGAAGCCCCCTCCTCAGCCCTTCCCAGATGGTATCCTCCAGCCTTCCCCAGCCTGCCCATGGCAGAGCGCAGAGCAGAGGATTCATTTGGGATTCTCCAGGTGGGGAGGTATTAGGCTACTGTGTATTAGACCTGCTGAGGAGGTGATGATCCTTCACTCCACCCAAAGTGAACTTGGCAAGCTCAAGGGGTAAAGGCCAGTGCTCTGCACTGGGCAGGGAGGGCCAGAAGGAGAGTGGGCCTTCTGAGCCAAGTTAAGACACAGTAGCTTTGGGCGGTGCTTGTAGCTCAGTGGGCAGGGTGCCAGCGCCGAGGGTGGCAGGTTTGAACCCGACCCCGGCCAAACTGCAACAAAAAATAGCTGGGCATTGTGGCGGGTGCTTGTAGTCCCGGCTACTCAGAAGGCTGAGGCAAGAGAATAGCCTAAGCCCAGGAGTTGGAGGTTGCTGTGAGCTGTGACACCATGGCACTCTACCGAGAGCGATAAAGTGAGACTCTGTCTCTAAGAAAAAAATAAGAAAGAAAAGAAAAAGAAACACTAGCTTTATTCTGAGTGCAGTTTACAGAGATTGAAGGGTTTGAGCAGGAAAAGATCATTCTCCTGCTGTACGAAGGATGGACTGGGCAGGTGGAAGGCAAGAATAAAAGCAGGAGATCCATGAGGATTCCTGCGGTGGGGCAGGGATGGAAACAGCCTTCCTCTCCCTCCTAGGCGTGCACTGAGAACACGCTGGAAGGGGGCTCGCCAGCACCCGGGAATGGACAGGCCTGGGGAGTGAGGACGGGAGGAGTCCACAATGACTCCTATAGGCTGTGGCTTCAGCCTGCTCTCTGGCCGTGGAGTTGGGGAAACTGGAGAAGAAACAGTTTCAAGCAGAATCAGGGAGAACTCACTCCTGGCCCTGGGAAGTGCCAGGAGAAGAGTGTCATCAGCAGGTGGCTTAATGGGGGTAAGGTCCATCCGGCCACCTCAGTCTGAGTGTCAGTGGCTTGTGGGCCAGATTAAAACCCAAGGAACAGAGTAGGGAAGAAGTCGGCAAAGGGACATGTAGCCAAGGTATCCCTGGTAGTAGCCAGCCACGGAAACCAAGGGAAGACAGGGAAGAGAGGAGGGCTTCCCCTGGACCAAAAGCTCAAGCAAGATAAATGACCAGCGGGGTTTGGTGAGAGAGAGTGAGAGAGGGAAGTAGACAGCAGTTTTGGAAGAGTAGTGAGGCGGAGTCCCGGTGGAGACTGGGAAGGGAGGAGACAGGACGGCAAGTGCTGAGGACACTTTGAAGAGTTTCTCAGGAAAGTGAGCAGAGGGGGTGGGGCAGGTCAGCCAAGAAGGGGAGAGAGGAGGGTGCAGGTGTCACATGGGGAAGAGGTATCACTTCCCTGGCCCCACTCTTACCTCCCTCTCCCAGCACTGGGGACAGCTGGGGCTGCAGGTGGAGCTCCTGTGAAAGGGTGAGGGCGGGAAGCAATGAGCTGGAGACTTGCTACTCTCTCCTTGCCCTTTACTTACAGGTGGTATTTGGAAGCAGGATGAGGTAGGGAAACTACTGGTTTCGCTAGAGACTCCTAAAAACAGGGACATGTTGGCTGCAGGAACCACACAGGAGCTGACCCACCTGTGGGAAGGTAGAGCAAGCTCTGGGTCAGGAGGGAGAAGACACAGCTTCTGGCCCTAGCTCTGGCCAGGCCGCCAGGTGGCCTTGGTGAGGCCGGCTTGCTGGGCTAGCCATGCTCTCTCAGTGAGTCCACAGCCTTTGGAGCCAGACCTAGGTCTATGGCTGGCTCCTGCACTCAGTGACTCTGGGTGAGTCCCCCAGGTTCCCTGGACTCTCTGATACTCAGTATCCTAGTGCATAAACAGCCTTCCTCTCCCTCCTAGAAAGGAACAAAGGGAGGTGACCCTTGCCAAGGGAAGGTCCCATGCTGCCTTCTCTCTGCCCCTGCCCCAGGGTGTATTGGCCGTGGCAGTGGGCCAAATATGCCACGTGGTACCCCTGGTGGTGGGTGGCATCTGCCAGTGCCTGGCCGAACGCTACACTGTCATCCTACTGGACGCAATACTGGGCCGCATGCTGCCCCAGCTGGTCTGTGGCCTCGTCCTCCAGTGCTCCAGCATGGACGCCATTGGTCCAGGTAAGGCTGCTCCCCATTACCTGGCCCACTGCCCTCTCTCCTCCTCCCCTTGCCCTGGTCCTGCAGGGTGGGAACCAAGCACCTCTGCAGGACAGCCTGACCCTTTTCTCTCTAGCCCTTACCACTCTAGGGTCCCTGCCAGGACAATGGCTGCCAGAAGATTCTGAGTGTCACCTCTGTGTGTCTGTGGTCACCCAGGCCCGGAACAGCAGCGAGCAGGCCATGCCACAGGCAATGAACCAGGCCTGCCTGGGCTCCTGGCTGGACAGGCAAAAGGTGTGTAGCAGGAACACAGGGACTCATGGTCAGCACCTATGCATGGTGAAGAGCTAAGCCCAGGAAACAATTTGCAGCCAGAGACTGTCCAGACACAGGGTGGGCCGGACTGGAGCCAGACAGGCAAAAAGCACGTGGGTCAGACAACAGTGGGACTATAACTTAAGGTAAAACCTGCTATAGGTCAGGACAAAGGACTGTGGGCTCCAGAGGACCAGCAGGGCTCCTTCAAGGGCTGAGTAAGCACCACCAGGGCCTCGTAGGCCCAGCTATCTGCCAGGAGTAACACAGGGCCCACTGGAGCTGAGGGAGGGCCTGTCCCTGCCCCCACTCTCCTCAAGGTGTGACTCACTTAGGACAAACCCACCTGCAAAAGGAGAGAACTTGAAAGTCCTAGGGTCCTTGCCAATACTCAGAGTCAATGACAGGAAATTCCCTTCCTAAAGCGAGATGGTATGCTGAGCCCAGCAACCCATGCTCTCCCAGGAGGCAACTTTCTACATTGTCCTCGCTCACGTCAGGTGTCAAGGCCCAGATGGACTTTATAACTCCTTCTAGAAATAGAGGAGAGAAGGAGGTGGTGACTAAGATTCTACTCTTCTGAGTTTTAAGCCCCTCCATCTTCAATGTTGCTGGCTTTTCTACCAGAAGCCTTTCACATCAGCTGGCTCCAGCTTGCTAAAAGTTTTACTGGGCCAGGCACGGTAGCTCACACCTGTAATCCTAGCACTCTAGGAGGCCAACATGGGAGGATCACGTGAGCTTAGAAGTCTGAGACCAGCAAGAGAAATTAGCTGGGTGTGGTGGCAGGACCTGTAATCCCAGCTACTTGGGAGGCTAAGGGAGGAGGATTGCTTGAACCCAGGAATTTGAGGTTGCTCTGAGCTAGGCTGATGCCACAGCACTCTAGCCTAAGCAACAGAGTGAGACTCCATCTCAAAAAAAAAAAAGTTTTACTTGCAGTTAGAGCTGTTTGGTGGGGGCTGTTCAGTGGGGGCTGATGTCTAGACCTAGGCACAGAGTCAGGAGAAAGGCCTGGATCCACCCAAGCCATGTCTGTCTCCCTCAGTGTGAGCAATTCGTGGAGCAGCACACACTCCAGCTGCTAGCTCTGCTGTCCAAGGGCCTGGATGCCCACGCCACCTGCCAGGTACACCCACCCCTCCCAACTGGTCCTGGGCTTCCCCCAGCTCCTAGATACCCCACCCTCTCTGCTCCAAGGTCCACAGAGGCCCAGCTGCCCTGGGCTGTCTCAGAGGGCTGAGGGAAGTCATGACAAATGGAAAAGGAGGAGTTTGGGAGGCAAGGGCAGCCTAAGGAATGGTTCAATGCCCAGTATGAGAAGAAACTGTTCACTGAGCAGTATGTGTGTGTGTGGGCTGGCAAAGTGGGTGTTCTGGCTCCTCAGGCTCTAAACTCCCTAGGCCCAAGGCCTGAAGGGTCTACTAGGTCACACCAACAGCACCCACTAGGTGGCAGGAGCAGTGAAAGCTGTCCCTTCCCAGAAAAGCTCCCAGGACTCCCCAGAGCTGGGAGTGGGAGCTGGGGTGACTCTGGCCCTACGCTTGTCCTTGTTCAGGCCCTTGGGGTGTGCGTAGCCTCGTCCAGCCCTCTCCAGTGTCTCCACAGTCCTCACTTCTGATGACAACTCAGCGGTCTAGGTGAGTCCAGGCCTCCAACCGGAGGGAGGCAAGGCAGGTCATGACCCATCAGAGCAGGAGGCCCTTCTGTTCCCCAAGCAGGAAGAGGTGGCCACTCCTGCTGGCTGCTCCATCCTCTTTCACAGCACAGCTTGAGGTCTGAGTGCCTCTGCTGGCGCCACCAGGAAATTGCCCCTTCTGGGATCCTGAGCATCCTCCTCCCCTCAGAATCCCTGTCACTCAGAGTGCCAGGCTCAAGTCTCAGCTCCCCCAACCCTGTCCCAGCCCTCAGCCTCACAGCTTGCCCTCAAGACTCCCTGACCATCAGGATTTAACATGTGCTGACCAAGGCTAACCTTACCAAGGAGCTCAAGGGAAATCACATTTTGCTATCTCAGATGCCAGGAACTCCATCCACTGTTATCTGACTCCATAACCCTGAGACAAGTCTCCCTCCTCTGGCATTTTCTAAGTCAGAGGTAGCACCTCAGGATGGAGGGGTGGGTCACATGTGACTAGGTGTCTGGAGGCCAAGAAATGCTCCCGAGAGGGAAGGGCACAGTACCAATGTGCTTGGGGTAACCTCAAGCACAAACTTGGTCCACTTTACAGTTCTGCTCAGAGCCCATTCCTAACATCATGGTCACATGTATTCATTTGTTCATTTCTTTAAAAAAATTTAGAGAGTGCCTGTGGCCAGGCCACAAACTGAGGGCAAGGGCCACAGCTAAGGATAGAACAGTGAGAACCCGGCCCTCTTAGAGCTGACACCCAGGTCTACCTCGTCCATGTGAGGAGGGACCCCAGCCCTACTCCTAAAACCCTGAGCCACAAGCCCCCAGGGGGATGGTGGAGAGGGGCTGACCGATAGTGCCAGTTTACTGTGTCCCTCCACCACCAATGACACTAGTAGACCCATGGGTAGGGAGTCACCAAGGACTGGGGAAATTACCTTTCCCCAGCTCCCAAGGCTCCTGGCCTTCCCTATTGAAACAGGAAGACCACTGGGTTGGCATGGGAGGCCTGGGCTCTGGTCCCAATTCTGCCATCAACTGGCTGTCGGTCCTCAGGCAAGTATATGCACAGCCCCTCTGGTCCTCATTCTTCTCAGCTGCAAAGGAGAAGCCAATTGTTATGGGCTCTGGGACCTCTGGCCCTGCCCCCTGCCAGCTGCCCACACTGAAAAGAAGCCTATGACCCACACTCACCCTCCTATCCCTTTCCTCAAGAGTACCTGTACTGGTGGACCACAAGCCCCAGCGTGTGCCCTCAGCCCTGTGTCAGCCTGGTCTGCCCCAACTCCAACCACAGCCCAACGCCAGAGCCACAGCTGTGGCTGCCCAGGGCAGCATCCTCTGAAGCCACATAGGACCAGCCTCCACACCCACTGCAGCGGCATCCTCCTGGCGGCTCTGTGACAACAGTGGAGCAGAAGCTGGGCCCTGCCTCACACCGACCTTCATGTGCTCAAAGACTGGCTTTTACAGTTATTTGCTAACACTTTAATGAATTCAAACTTCATAAGCATATACAATGGGAACATAAAGTACTCTAGAAGATAAACATATGAAATCCTTAAATGAAGCTTTTTCAAAAACCAGGAAATCCCTGGCATGGCCAAAGGTGGACACTGCGTGCTCCAGCATCACAGGAAGGGGGTTGGACAAACTTTCATATTTGGAATGCTCTGCTGCTTGAGAGCTATCGCTTTGTTAAGATATAAAAAGGGGTTTTCTTTTTATCTTTTTGTAAAGAACTTGCACCTTTTGTTTGAAATCCCAAGGATGATTCTATTTCTGCTATGATTATCTGCTCAAAGCTCAGCTAGGGTCCTGCATGCAAAGGATGAGTTCCTGTGTAACACCATGCCTGTAACAATACTAATAAAGTCCTATTCTCCCAGACAAACAAGAAAAAGACACAGTCTTTTAAGGTGCTACAGGAGTCATAATCTCATCTTGAAGTTGGCTGGGCCAGGGGCCCACTTCACTCTCTCCCCTAACAAAGAAGCACACGTCCATATGGCCTCTCCTCTTACCATTGCTTCCAGCCCAGCCTCCCACCCGGTAGCCTCCCCTCTCCCAAAGGGTCCACTCAAGGTGATGAGGTGAGGTCATGAGGGTACCAAAACCAAAATAAACAAAAATAAATAAACTTCACCATTAAACACTTAAATGCCTAAAAGTGTCCCTTTATTTTACAAGAGAACACTTGTCATCATATTTCTTCTTATAAAAGAAATACATGTTTATTATGAAAAATTCAGGAATCACCCACAATTCCATCACTCCCAGGACAGAATTACAATGTTGGTGTGACACTGAACTTGGGACTTTTTGAATCCTTTTCCCCACCTTCTGGCTCCACACTGCCACCATTCAAGCACCAGGGAAAGCTTTCTATGCAATGTGTTCCAGAGTCAGGGATGAGATACATAGTGCTTGGCCCCTGAATTTCAACTTTTAAGTAGGCTTTTATAATCCTATAGTACACTATTGTCTTAAAAACCATTGTTTCAATTACAGGAAGTCCTTGGGATTACAAATGAGATAAATTCTGCAGATTTGTTCTGAAGTTGAATTTGTAAGTAAGCTGAATTTTACATATTATCTGTAATGACCGATTGCAGATATAATGACTTGCATTACCTATTATCTTGTAATGCAAGTCATATGTCAGTTGGATGTTTATAACTCAGGGACTTACTTTAATAGCCTCCATTGTGTGAGCTGTACATAAGTTGGAGGTTTGTAACTCAAGGACTGCCTATATAAAACCCAGCTCTCTGAGAGCACAGGATGTTAATTAACGTGGGGGTGGACAGAGTCTCACACTGTCACTCAGGCTAGAATGTAGTGGTGTCATCATAGCTTACTGCAACCTCAACTTTCTGAGCTCAAGCGATCCTCCTGCCTCAGCCTCCTGAGTAGCTATGATTACAGGCACATGCCACCATGTCCAACTTGTTTTTCTATTTCTTGTAGAGATGGGTCTCACTCTTGCTGAAGCTGGTCTCAAACTCCTGGCCTCAGAGTGCTAGGAATACAGACATGAGCCACTGTACCTGGCCTAAATTTTAAAAAATAAAAATAAAAAAGCTTGATTGGGAAGATGAAGAGCCAAAGCTTGAAGGAGGGGAGGCATTAATACTTTATCCCCAAAAGGAAAGTGGGAATGAGTGCTTGATAATAAAGAAGAAGATTCATGGCTCAGTGCCTGTGGCTCTAGCGGCTAGGGCGCTGGCCACATACACCTGAGCTGGCGGGTTCAAATCCAGCCCAGGCCCGCCAAACAACAATGACAGCTGCAAACAAAAAATAGCCAGGCATTGTGGTGGGCACCTGTAGTCCCAGCTACTTGGGAGGTGGAGGCAGGAGAATCACTTGAGCCCAGGAGATGGAGGTTGCTATGATGCCACGGCACTCTACCCAGGGTGACAGCTTGAGGCTGTCTCAAAAAAAAAGAAGATTCGCTCAGAAGGAGTTCAAGAGTTGACTAGCAGGGCTCGGCACCTATAGCACAGTGGTTACAGAGCCAGCCACATACACGGAGGGTGGCGGGTTCAATCTTGGCCTGGGCCAGCTAAACAATGACAACTGCAACAAAAAATAGCTGGGTATTATGGCGGGCGCCTGTAGACCCAGCTACTTGGGAGGCTGAGGCAAGATAATCGCTTAAGTCCAAGAGTTTGCTTGACCCAAGAGTTTGAGGTTGCTGTGAGCTGTGACGCCACAGCACTCTACCAAGAGTGACACAGCGAGATTTTGTCTTTAAAAAAAAAAAAAAAAAAAAAGAGTTGACTGGCATGAGGAAAGAACTAGCAGGAAGTGGCTACACTTGAGACTCAGAAAGTCCCTGAGAAATGTCCAACATCCTGTGCCCCCACCTAAAGGAAGAGAAGCCCCAGAAAGGGTTACAGCCCAAGAGGAGGGGAAATGTTCTTCACTTTCCAAGGGTTCAGGCCTCTAAGAGAAGCCTGCCTCTATGGTGTCAGAAAGGGTGAGGAGAACAGCCTTAGAGAAGGACCTGGGCAGACATCCTACAGACTGTCTCACAGAGAGTGGCCCCCACATGCCACAGCACAAGGACCACCACACCCATGGCCTAAGAGGCAGTCAGAATTGGCTCTGAACAAGATGGTGGACTCACAAGATCCCATGGTTGGGGACAGAGCAGTGACAGATTTCATGATCTTGAGGTGAGCCTTTTTTGTAGCTGAGACTACAGGTGCATGCCACCATGCTTGTCTAAATTTTCTACTTTTTTACAGAGACAGGGTGCCACTATGTTTCTCAGGCTACTCTTAAACTCCTGGCCTCTAGCAATCCTCCTACTTGGCCTCCCCAAGTGATGAGATTACAGGAGTGAGCCACCATGCCCAGGCCATTCTTTTCTTTTCTTTTCCTTTTTTAAATTTTGAGATAGAGTATCATTCTGTTGCCCTGGGTAGAGTTCTCTGGCAACATCATAGCTCACAGCAACCTCAAACTCTTGGGTCGAGCAACCATCTTGCCTCAGCCTTCTGAGTAGCTGGAACTACAGCTGCCTACAACGATGCCTGGCTAGCTTTTCTATTTTTAGTAGAGACAGGGTCTCACTCTAGCTCAGGCTGGTCTTGACCCCCTGAGCTCAAGCAATTAACCTGCTTCAGCCTCCCAGAATGCTAGCATTACAGGTGTGAGCACTATGCCTAGCCCATATTTTTCCTGATATAAACCCTTTCCTTTACTTATTTTCTTTTTTCTTTTCTTTTTTTTGAGACAGAGTCTCAAGCTGTCACCCTGAGTAGAGTGCGGTGGCATCACAGCTCACAGCAACTTCCAACTCCTGGGCTCAAGCGATTCTCCTGCCTCCACCCCCCAAGTAGCTGGGACTACAGGCGCCCACAACGTCCAGCTATTTTTTTTTTTTTTTGGTTACAGCTGTCATTGTTGTTTGGCAGGTCCAGCTGGATTCGAACCTGCCAGCTCAGGTGTATGTGGCTGGTGCCTTACCTGCTTGAGCCACAGGCGCCGAGCCAATCCTTTCCTTTTTCCAAACAACTATTGTCAACATTGTTGTGAAGGAAAAAAAAAATCCTTGCACTTAACATCTTCATTTACTAATCTAATTATTTCCTTAGAATCAACTTTAAGATGTGAAATTTTAAGGACAAATAGTATGCACATTTTTTACTTTTAATAGAAGCTGTATTACCAAACTGGCACTCTGTACTTGCTGTGCCAATTTTTATCCCAGTAGAAAATAAGTGCCTCCCCCATGATTGTATTAACATACACAGCTATGATTTAATAATAAATTTTAAAAAAAGAAAATAAGTGCCTCTTGTCCATTCACCAACCCTGAATATTAACAATCTTCCAAATCTTTGATAATCCATAATATTAGAAAATGACCTTTCATGGTTGTTCTAATTTGCATTTCACTGGTTACGAAACACTTTTCACGTGTTTATAGGTCATTTGTATTTTGTCTTTTGCAAAATGCCTATTTGGGCTATTTGCTCAATTTTCCATTGATGTGTTCTTTTTCTTGTTTTTACCAATAAAAACATGCTAGGCATATTTGTTTACTTACTGTTCTACATGTTACAATTCTTTTTGCTATCATTTACCTTAAAGCTAGGATATTTTTCCATGTTTCTATCTTTTCCTTTGTGACTTCTGGCTTTGGAGTCATGCTAGAAAAGCAGGAATTATACTTTTTCCTCATCCTCAGGCCAAAGCCTGAGGCCTCAAAAAGAGATAAGTACATGCTGGGATCATGGCTGTGAATAGATGGAGGCCAGGCTCCTGCTAAGACAGCAGTGGTGGAAGCAACCCAAGATGTGATAGTCAGCTCTTAGAAAGGGTCTCCAGGCTTTTAGGAGACAATATCTATTGTCACCATCTTGGGAGCTGTAAAGAGACAAAATAGTTGATGCAAAAGGGTGATAAAGAGAACACAGACTTAGTACTAAAGCCTTTGCCCAACAAACATGGGTGTTTGACTTCCAAGTGCCAAGCATTTCCCTAGGGCTGGGCACCAAAGAAACAGTTTTTGTCTTTTGGAACTTAAGAGACTAGTTAGGAAAACAAACTTCAATCAAAGTATCGGAGGTGAAAAAGGAATTTTTTCAGGTACAATAAAGACTACCAGCTGGGGATATACATGGTATTTAGAGGGTTGAGGGATCATGGAGGAGAAAGAGGTAAAAGATTAAATACAGGCTCGGCGCCTATGGCTCAAGCAGCTAAGGCACCAGGTGACTGGCAGGTTCGAATCCAGCCTGGGCCCACCAAACAACAATGACGGCTGCAACCAAAAAATAGCCAGGCATTGTGGCGGGTGACTGTAGTCCCAGTTACTTAGGATGCAGAGGCAGGAGAATCATTTGAGCCCAGGAGTTGGAGGTTGCTGTGAGCTGTGACGCCACAGCACTCTACCCAGGGTGACAGCTTGAGGCTCTGTCTCAAAAAAACAAAAAATAATAAGAGAGAGAGAAAACAGCATTCCCCACAGAGGAAAATGACACAGGGGCCTTGTATCTTATGGACAACCGAGCAACAGAATAAAGGTCAGTGAGCATGGCATCAAGAACAAGGAGGAACATCCTGGAAAATGAGGTTAGCAGCTAAGGATTTCAGTCTTTATCTTAAGAGCCAATGAAGTGTGTCCTTAGGCAGGAGATCAGAGTGTGCGGGAGAAATAACTTGGTTAGATTTGTGTTTTACAAGATCACTCTGGCTAAAGTGTGGATGAACGAGGGGTATGAGGCAAGGAAATGTGAGGAGACCTGTTAAGAAACCCCCAATATCTTAGACTAGAATGATAGTGGCAGGGAGTCTATGCAGAAGTCAGATGGACCCTGGAGAATGACTGTGGATAAACATTATAAACATTACAATCAGTCATTTCAATTAAAGCTGCTGTCAGTGGAAGCATTTTTACTAATAGAGAACAGCTTCTGGCACTTGGTATGCAGCTACCAAGTTGGAGTCAAATTGGTATTTCTCCATAAATGTATTATAATAGGATCACCAGAAGTTGTTTGCTTTTACCTGGCAAGGCCAACAGTATACCTGCCATGTTCCTCAGGACTATGTCATTGTCCTGCTCTCTACTGTGATGTACACCACAAAGATCTTGATCATCTTCACATTCCACAAAATATCACACTGGTCCACAACACTGAAGACACTCTGCTGGTTAGATATGAAGAGCAGAAAGTATCAGGTACTTTAGATACCTCAGTAAGACATAAACAAGTTGGGAGGTAAGCCCCAAACAATTCAGAGGGCTGCTACCTTAGTGACATTTCCGGGGGTGGGGGGAACATCAATGGTATGGAGCATGTCAAAATATCTTCTCCAAGTTGACTGTTCATCATACTACCTATCCTGCCTCCTCCCCAAACATAAACATATAGAGAAACAAAGTTTGGTAGGAGGGTTTTTTTGTAGAGACAGAGTCTGACTTTATCACCCTTGGTAGAGTGCCGTGGCATCACAGCTCACAGCAACCTCCAACTCCTAGGCTTAGGAAATTCTCTTCCCTCAGCCTCCCAAGTAGTTGGGACTACAGGCGCCCTCCACAACACCTGGCTATTTTTTTGTTGCAGTTTGGCCGGGGCCAGGTTTGAACATGCCTCCCTTGGTATATGGGGCCAGCACCCTACCCACTGAGCCACAGGCGCCGCCCTGGTATGAGGGTTTTTGGCTTTTAGGACAACATATACCACATTTGAGTGTTTACTTTGACAGTCACTTACAGCTGTATGGCTATGAGCTTTAAGAAGGGACCAGAACAAGAGTAGGTTCTGCAGCAAGTTTAGAGAGCAGAATGGGCTTCTTAACCACTTGGGCCTTATGATCCAAGAGATCCGATGCTGTTTGGAGACTGCCAAGTTCCCACAAGAGAATCACAATGCAGAACTCTAGGATTTGGGGGCCCTCTTTGCAGATTATCTATTCTAATTTTGGAGAATAGTAGTTATTGGGCTAGTATGGAGATTGAGAACCTAACCATGGCATATCAGGTGACTATGTGGCTGTTGTCTGACTCACCTACCCATAGGGCATAGGCAGCTGCGATCTATCATTAAATGGAACTAGTATATGAGACCAAGGTCAGGCAGGTCCAAAAGTTTAAATTAGATGAGCGTGTGGCTTAGATACCTTTGACATGGACTATTTCCCTTCAACCCATGCTCCTGAGGTGTCCCTTAAGACCACTTGACCAAGGTGGCCTTCAAGATGGCCTTGTACAATAGGCTGTACAAAACTCAAGATGGATGGGGTTGTACATATTGTACAGGGGGACAGCTGCAAACACTTTATCCCCACTCAGTGGCGACAATGAACAGTAGTGTCCTCCCAGGTTTTGAGATGTTGTTTGATTTGGTTGTTCACTGTATTTGGAGTATGAGATTGCCAGAAATACAGACTAGACTAATTCATGGAAGTTCCCAGTAGTTTGGCTGGATGGTCAGGGATTCAGAACAAACAGGATTGTTAAGACTGGTGAAAAGGAAGACAGGGGAAGAGGTATGTAGCTCGAACCCTTTAAGTGAACGTATACTAAGAAAACATTTGTGTTCTACGTGAATGACCATCAAAGGGCATCCACAGCAGAGAATACTCCTAATACTCAAGCGCGCACAAATGACATGCTCCACAAATGTCACTCTACAGAGTCTTTATCCAGCCACTGCAGTGCTTGCTCAATGAGCCCATGAGCTGTGGTGGCAGGAACAGAGGCTATGTGTGGACTCAACATGGACTTCCCTTCACCCTAATCTGAGCAGTACTTCTGCTGAGTGTCCAATCTACCAATAGCAGAAATTGGCCTTGAGTCTCCAGTATGGCACCATTTGTTACAGGGATCAGCCAGACACCTGGTACCAGGCTGATTACATCTTCCTTTATTACATCTTCCTCTGATTTATCCTCAGAGGAATAGAAACACATTCTGGATACAGATTTGCCTTCCCTGGCCATGTTTCTGCCAACATCACCATCCACAAACTCTCAGAATATCTTACTAGTCATTATGGCATTCAACACAGCATTGCCTTTAAGAAACTCTTTCAGGCTTGGCGCCTGTAGCTCAGTGGTTAGGGTGCCAGCCACATACACCAAGACTGGCGGGTTCAAACCCGGCCTGGGCCTGCTAAACAACAATGACATGTATAACAAAAAATAGCCAGGCATTGTGGAGGGCACCTGTAGTCCCAGCTACTTGGGAGGCTGAGGCAAGAGAATTGCTTTAGCCCAAGAGTTTGAGGTTGCTGTGAGCTGAAATGCCACAGCACTCTACCGAGGGCAACATAGTATAAGACTCTGTCTCAAAAAAAAAAAAAAAATCAAAGGAAGAGCAGCAATGGGCTCATGGCCATGGAATTACCTAATCTTACCACATGGCCCATCATCCTAACAAACCTAACTGAAAGGTGGAAGGGCTGAGAGCTATTACAGTACCAACTGGTGCTTTATTTTTACAAGATGCAGTATATGCTTTCAATCAGAACATCATACAATGCTGTCTCTGGAAATAAACGGATGTCAGAGTGATTCCTCTATTACACCCAATAACCTTCTTACAGAATTCCTACTCCAGCAACTTTGAGCTCTGCTGGTTTGGAAATTTTAGATTCTAAGGGAGGAATCATTCTCCTAGAAGACACAATGGCTTCACTAAAATGGAAGATGAAACACCTGGACATCTGGGGCTCCTTATGCTATGGAACCAACAGGCTAGGGGCAGGGGGAGGTAGATGTAGGGTACTTTGCTTGTCAGAGTGACCGATTCTGATTACGAGGGGAAATTGGGATGCTTATACACAATGGAGGGTAGACAGACAATTCTAATAGTAACAGAAAACTACTACAACTCTCCCCCCTCCCCCGCCAAAAAAAACCAACCCCACAAAACCAGGCAGGATGATTAAGGGGCTAGGCTCTTAAGGAATGAAGGTTTGGGTCACCATACCAGGTAAACCCTGACTAGCTGAGGTTCAGACTGAGGGCAGAAGAAATATGAAATGGGTAAATAGAAAAAAGGAAGCATAGAAATTAGTTACAGCCTTGTAACCAATTACCAAAATGAGGACTGGGGTAGTTTTGCTGTTTTCTATTTACTTGTTATACACTCATCGTGATTTGTATATATGCCAACCATTTTTTTCTCTTCTCCCCATTTTTATTTTGTATACAAGTTGCTGGAAGTTAACTTTACAACTTAGTCTTTAAATAACAGTATATTCAGCATAGTGACTGGATTTGAAAAGTAACTTATACAGCCAGCACTCTGAGGGGCCGAGGCAGGTGGATTGCTGGAGCTCATGAGTTTGAGACCAGCCTGAGCAAGAGCGAGACCTCATCTCTAAAAATAGCTGGGCATTGTGGCAGCCACCTGTAGTCCCAACTATTTGAGAGGCTAAGGCAAGAGGATTGCTTGAGCCCTAGATTTTGAGGTTGCCATGAGTTGTGACAACATTGCACTCTATTGAGGGTGATCAAGTAAGACTCTGTCTCAAAAAAAAAAAAAAATTGATATAGCCAGTAATGGATATGACTCTTGAGACTGTCCCTCATTTCTTTTTTTTTTCCTGAGACAGAGTCCCACTATGTCACCCTTGGTAGAGTGCCGTGGAGTCACAGCTCACAGTAACCTCTAACTCTTGGGCTTAAGCGATTCTCTTGCCTCAGCCTCCCAAGTAGCTGGGACTATAAGCAGAGACTGTACCTCATTTTAAAGAAAGGGTAAAAATTTGTTCATTTGTAAAAAGGGTGGCTATTTATTGTTAGGCAGAAATACAGTATTCTCTTTGTTGTTGTATGGAGTTGAAATGTATGTCAAAGAGTATATAGTCATCCCTCAGTGTCCGTGAGAGACTGGTTCCAGGACCTCTAGCACATATAAAAATCCTCAGATGTTTAAGTCCCTTATGTAAAATTATGTACTAGTTTCACATAACCTATGTACATTCCTGCTGTACACTTTAAATCAGCTCCAGATTATTTATAGTAATACAATGTAACTGCTATGTAAATTGTCGTTATACTGTATTGTGGGAGGGGTCTTCGAACTTTTTAAACAGGGGGCCAGTTCACTGTCCCTCAGACCGTTGGAGGGCTGGACTATAGTTTAAAAAAAAAACAAAACTATGAACAAATTCCTATGCACACTGCACATATCTTATTTTGAAGTAAAAAAACAAAACAGGAACAAATACAATCACACCGCCTCATGTGGCCCGCGGGCTGCAGTTTGAAGACCCCTGTTAGGGAATGCAAACGCAATTGTTTTTCTAGTATTTTCAATCCGTAGTTGATTCAATCCACAACAGGGAACCCATGGACAAACAGGGCCAGCTGAATATGGAAGCTGAGTCCTCAAAGGGGTAGACTGTGCCAGTTACCAATTTACCATTTCTCAGCTCTAAATTCACCCTTTTAGCCTGTTTTATGAAAATGGATCCGGGGGAACGGAGCCTGTGGTTCAAAGGAGTAGGGTGCTGGCCCCATATGCCGGAGGTGGAGGGGTCGAACCCAGCCCCAGCCAAAAACTGCAAAAAAAAAAGAAAGAAAGAAAAAAAAATGTATCTGGGTCCCTTAGATTTCCCTTACCAGTTGGCACAGAGGCTTCATCAGAAGAGAGTATTGAAGGGACCCTGGAAAAAGGGATTTGCTTCCGGGTTCTAGTTAAGCTCACTGGAAGCAACATGCGTGCTTTCTCCAGCATCAGGCTTGTAGGTGCCAGGCATGTTGCTCCCACACAGCAGTCGGAATACCAGCACCAGGAGCTTTACCCAGTACTCTTTCCTCCCCTGGACAGTTTTACAGCAAGTGCCTCCCGTGAACAGCTTTCCCTGATGCACAGCAAAGCAGATTTTTTTTTTTAAAAAACAGTCTTGCTATGCCCCCCTCTTGGCATACAGCTCACAGCAACATCAAACTTGGGCTCAAGCAATTCTCTTACCTCAGCCTCCCAAGTAGCTGGGACCACAGGCACCTGCCACAACACCTGGCTATTTTTTTGTTGGAGTTGTCACTGTTGGTTAGCTGACCTGGGCCGGGTTCGAACTTGCCAACTTCAGTGTATGTGGCTAGTGCCATAACCACTGCAGAATTGTGATTCTGAAAGACGCATTCAAGTCAAGTAGCCTTCCTAATTTCTATGCATCTCTCCCCTCTGAGACATATCCTAATCTCAGGAACCATGCACTCAAAATGGCAACCATCTTTGGCAGCACTTATGTCTGTGAATAGACTTTTTCCAGAATGAAACATGTGAAATCT
>CAUYPK010121020.1:0-18584 GCA_963574355.1 Loris lydekkerianus
AAAAAAAAAAAAAAAAGATATATATATAAAAAAAATATTTTTTTTTTTTTTTTTTTTTTTTTTTTTTCTGAGACAGAGCCTCAAGCTGTTGCCCTGGGTAGAGTGCTGTGGTATCACAGCTCACAGCAAACTCAACTCCTGGGTTCAAGCGATTCTCCTGCCTCTGCCTCCCAAGTAGCTGGGACTACAGGCGCTTGCCAAAACGCCTGGCTATTTTTTTTTTTTTTTTTTTCAGCTGTCATTGTTGCTTGGCGGGCCCAGGCTGGATTTGAACCTGCCAGCTCAGGTGTGTGTGACTGGCACCTTTGCCCTTTGAACCACAGGTGCTAAGCTGCAGCAAATATTCTTTTGGCAGGCAACTTAATTCCATCACTTATTAAAAATAACTTAAACACCATAAAACTTGGTTTCCAGGAAACCAGGTTAGGGGTGTCCTGAAGTTCATCACAGTGGAATGAAAGTTAACTGATGCCACACTGAAGACTGACCATCACTGTCTGTCCTCTAGGACTGGGCCTAAGAAGTGTCTCTCTCACACACACGCACATACCCACACTCATACACACAAATAGACACGTCCACACATGCACACCAGACACATGTACACAACACCCACATATAAACACACACTTCACACGAACACATATGTACATACATGTATACACAAACATGCATGTACATATGTATATACACACACACATACACAGATATAAATACAACACCCGATACAGGTTGACATGAGAAAAATGGCCCAAACCACTCATAAGATGCTTTTCTTACTCCAGACTTCTTTCTGTTAAACTGAATGTTGAGTATAGACAAAAATCGGTGATTCTTACAGTAAAAATGGGGGGGCATGTTCACATATTTACATACACATATGGGAGAAAACCTCAAAATACAGTTCTCTACAACTCACGTGGCCTTTCCCAGCCCCTTCACTGCCCTCTCTGCTCCTTCAACCCCCTCCTTTGCCCCACTTGTGACATCCCCACCCCTCTTCCTTGCATCTTCCCCTCCCATGTGTATGCTGTCTCTGATGGCTTTTCTGCTCCAACAGCAGAGCTGAGGAACTGAGAGGCAGACCAGCAACCATAATATTTATGCTCTGGCCCTTTTCAGAAAAAGGCCCCTAGCCCCTTCTAGAAAGTTCTAGAACCTCTTTCTCACTTTGAGGATCCATCCATCAAGCTCATAATTCACCTTTGCACGGGCTCAGATCTTTCAGCTGAGGGACAGGTTCACATGACGCCCGTTCAGAACAACATTCACTGCTACCATGACCTTCACCTTTATTTTCCCTCAGGATACCAGTTCTTCTGTCTTCATGAGACCAGATCCGTGAAGAGAGTCTGTATTGTCTTCTCTTGGCTGTTCTCATGTCTGCCCCACTGGTCTCCCCAAGGTCTGCATGGGGCAGTTTTCAAGGCTCTTCTGAACTTGACTTCTCTGTAGTGTTTGGGGTTGCTCCTTGAACTTCTGTCCTTCCTCATGTCTGGGCATTGCCATAGTCTGGTCTCACCCTCCCTCCAATGGCATTTCCTTGGTCCCCTGCTTTGGCCCCTCCTTGGCCCCTGTGTGCCCCCAGCCCTCTGTCCCTTTCCTTCCCCCATCACACTCGGTTATAGACACAACCTCACTGCACCACAATTTCCAGCACTGCCCAGATCACCCAGCTCCAGTGCCCATTTCTAGCTGCTTCCCAGACCTTTCTACCTGAGCATCCCTTCAGGTGCTTCAACAAGTCCTCAGGGAACTTCCTTCCCCCTAAACTTGACACTTCTCCCATGTTTCCTAGGCCACTGGGCTGCTCAAGTCTGGGACATGTCCCTTGGCCTTGGGGACATGGGACATGTGTGGCTGGTGACTCAGTCCTGCTGTTTCCACCTGATACCATCTCCCATCTCTCCCCACACCCCTGTCTTCTATTCTTGCTGCTATTTTAGTGAGTCTCTGCCCCCCTAATCTTGTACCTGGAACTCCCTGCTTTCGGCCTCAGCTTTCCCAGGCCAATTTTCTTTCACACTGGGTGATTCAAAAGATTACCAATGTCTTGTCACTGTCCTGGCTCAAAAACATCCTCCCATGGATTCCCATTGCTCACAAAGAATATGTATGTTCAAATCAAGGGACACTTACAGGCCAGCTGCCTAGGTGGAGTTCTGTGACATTCTGATGGCAAGAGGGTCTATTGTCATTGAGAAGGCTGAGTGACCTGCATTAGAAGGTTGGGACCTGTCATTCACACTCACAAGACAGCTCAGTCTCCTCTGGTGATCAAGACCTTGTCACCTGAAGACTATGTATGCACAGCTAGGCAAAGAGCCCAGCCCTGGAGACCCTTGGTTCCCTCCCTACTTCCCAACCCAGCCACTGGGTCCTTACTCTGGGGAGTAAGCTCCAGCTACAAGAAGGAAGTGGCAGAAGTGGGTGTGACCTGGGTCTTCAGCTCTGGTTTGGCCTGGTCACCCCTTTGGAAGAAGGACTTACACATCTTTAAGACTCCCAAAGCATCTCACTTTCTGAATCATACCGTATATAAATTGCTCAAATGAGCACTCAAAATTAACAACGTGAGTTTACTTTTTTGCTTTAGAAATTTCTAGAATTTAGCTTATGCTATTGGAACTATAAATTAATTTATATGATTCCCATGAATGAATGATTACAGGAATTCTATTTGGACTTGTAAATTTTGCCCATTCTCTGAGGTTCAAGATAAGAAGTGGCTCTTTATTTATTTGCAGTAGCTGGGAGGAACTTGGAATTTCAGGACATCTGGGAGTCCCTCCTGGCCCACATTTCTCTCACTTGGGCTGCTGAGTTTTGTTCTACTCTCTGGTTCTCGCTCCTAGAAACATTCCCTCTCATGCATTCAACTACCTGCCTCCCTACTCTCTGCCTATAACGCCCACTCTGCAGAAAGCAGGGCTTCCTCTGATTTCTGACAGTTTTAAATGGGGTATCTACATAGCTCTGAAGCACCTTCCACTTTAATTCAAACAATTCAAGATGCCAGGCTTCAAATTCAGGCCTGATGAATGTCTGGACCTGAGCGTCAGCCACTGTGCTCAGCACTTTGACCCAGAAAGTCCAAGTTCTTAGCAGAATTAGGGGAGGCCAAGTGGAGCACAGAGGTCCAGACCTGCAGTGACTAGGCAGCAGCAGCACATGGAGGGTCATCAGAGGCTGGGACTGGTATCCCATGTGAGCAAGGCCATGAGGGGAGGACAGGGACTACACATCCACCAGGATGGGGAAGGACAGGACCCCGCAAGTGGGGCCAAAGCAGGGCAACATTGTCCCTCAAAGCCCACCTACCCACGACAGCTAAGAACAAATGACTGCTCAGTCAGAAAGGGAAGGAAGGAAGGAAACAGCAACCAGCTGTGTGAAAGTGGACCAACGTCAAGTGTAGCAGTGATCAAATCAGCTCATCACCTATTGTGGGGCTTCCTGATCATGGCACTGAGAGAATTTGGGGCCTGATGGTGCTCTAGGATGGGGCATCCTGGGCACTGCAGATGCCAGGAGCTCCCTCTAGTCTTGACAATCATAGATGCCCCCAAACATTGCTCAATGTCCCCTAGGGGCGCAATCACCCCTGCTGAGACGACAGTCTAAGGTCATACCTTCACCACTCACACCAGTTCTAGATCAACCACACCATTCCCCATTGTCCCCTCAAGTCTGTCTGCTTCCTGTCACACAGCTGATCACATGCCTGGTTCTTGGCCAGCTTCCTGGAAAAAACAAAGAGTGGGTCTGTGTCACCTCTGCAACTCCTCCCTACTCCCTCGTCCCAGCCTCAGCCTAGCACATTGCCTGGAAGATGCTCAAGGTGTGTGCTGTGGTGAAAGAGAGAATGAAGGGACGCCTGCTCTCCTCACTCTCTTTGGCCAGCCATAAGCCCCCATTTTCAGATGGCCACAGGGTTCAGTCTGGGCTCTGGGGTGCAGGTCTCGAAGGCATATTGTGCTCCTTCTCTTACCACCCTTTCACTCTTCTCATTTTCCTCTTTCTATACAACATCCTTGAGCAGAGAGGTGGGGGAGCCAAAAAGTAGCTGCCATGGTCAAGGTGAATGTGGGGAATGTACGAGGCCAGAGAAAACCCAGCCAGCCTGCCTGCTGCACCAAGGGCTGACCTCACTCACACCCTCCTGTCCTACCACCTCCAAAACCTGTCAAAGTGACCGAGGCAGCCAAAGGGTGAGGGGGCAGGCCCAGGCTTCTTCTTCGACAGCATTTGCTAGGTTCTGAACCTGGTGACATGGGGGTAGGACCACTGGGTGCCCATGCCTACCTGGTGGCAGGAGTCTCATCCTGCCTATATGGCATTTCCTGTCCCTACAGAGATCTCCAGAGATGGACAAAGACCAAGGGGCAATGTTCTGTCCACACCTCCACAGCTGACTCAAACCAAGAAGAGGCTGGCTTTCTGGATCTTCCGAATGTCACACACAAGGCCTTTCCAATTTACCCCACATCCTCTCCTCCATCAACACCTGATTATGGAATTTAAAAAGCAGAGAAACAGTGTAGCTCAGATTCAATAATTTCCATCTAGAATCACAGCACTGGAGAGGCCCTTAAAAATCACCTGACCCAGCACTTTCAGCAGACAGATTAAAAAATTTACCTAAAGATTGTTAAGTGGTTTGCCCAAACAAAGCCTGACATGAGGGAAAATATTTCCACAGGAAATTTTTTTCAAAGATTAATTTAAAAAGAAAAATTTTTAATGAGTCTATAATTTCTAAACAATGACTTGCTTAAACTGGGGACTAGGTACAAAATAATTTTGTGGAAGGCAGAACAGCACTTCTTTTGGATTTATCTTTTTAAGTACGGACTGATCTTCTAAAACTCCCGTAGTAGGTTGCAGGATGAATTGCATCGTTTAGCTATTCTTTTGGGGGAGTCTTTGTGTAAGTGTCAGAGATATTCATTTTGATTTTCAGCAATACTTGCTGTTACTGAATCTTAATAGAGCTGATGGCTAATAAGCTTGCCTTAAAAAAACAACAAAAAAGCTTGCTTTTATTTGTTATATAACACAAATGCCATTTCATTATAAGTTTCTGCTGCAAAATAAAGCTGGAAACTCCTTCCGATACTTTAAATAGTCCCAAGACATTAGCTGACATGCTGGCATAAAAATGCAATGAACATTTTCTCAGGGCATTCTAACTACCAAGTGAATTGCCCTTAAAAAAAAAAAAAAAAAAAAGTCCATACAACTAAAGCAAGTCTCACTGTGAGAGCTGTTTTACTGACGAGCTGGTGTGTCTGTTAGAGGAGGTTGTTGCTGCATTAGTCAGATTGCACTCATGATGAATAAGCAAGGATGAAGTCCACACCCATAACCTGTACTGGCTCACAGTTTTCAATTTATAGCCTGGCTTATAGTTCTCAATTTGGTTATGGGGTTGGGGCAGGAGGCAGTGCTGGGAGGAAGGAAAGAAATGTGTCACTTTCTTTGAAGGAAGTTCAGGGGCATTATTTACCTAAGTAACCAAACTCTTGTGAACAATTGCTATGTCTTGCTCTCCATTGAGGAGGTGGGGACATGAAACTGTTTTGATCAAAATCCAATTTATAGTTGCAAAGTGCCATCAACAGGGCACTGTTCCTCTGTTAATGGGAACACTTGGCCTCCCCCAACTAGCTACATTAGGCTTAGGGTTACCTGAAGACCCTGCTTCTTAACATGAACATCAAGCATGTGGAAGGTCCAGTCACTCTCACCAGCCAATCCTATATGTGAATGTCTCTAAACATGAACTGTCCAGGGACTAACTCTTTGCTTTTCTAATATTCTTTTTTTTTGATACAGAGCCTCAAGCTTTCGCCCTGGGTAGATTGCCTGTGGCATCACAGTTCACAGCAACCTCCAACTCCTGGGCTCAAGCAATTCTCCTGCCTCTGCCTCCCAAGTAGCTGGGACTACAGGCGCCCGTCACAATGCCTGGCTATTTTTTGCAGTCATCATCGTTGTTTGGCCGGCCCGGGCTGGATTCGAACCCACCAACCAGCTCAGACGTATGTGGCTGGCACCTTACCCGCTTGAGCCTCAGGAGCCGAGCCTGCTTTTCTAATATTCTTGAGCACCAGGATTGAAAATACTTTGCTAAAAAGTACTGGAGAGAGTGCAATTTACCTATGATGTACAAGATTGGCAAGTAATGATTTTATAAACACCAAGAATTAGATCAAAAAAGAAATTCCACTTAAGACTAAAATAAGTCTCCAGTTGAGAGCAGTTTGGGTCATATTCAAACTTATAGAAATTAATTTCAAAAGCTCCTCTGCATGTAAATAGGATGGGATATGGACACAACAAAATGCTTTACTTAGAAACTCCAGATGGACTTGCGTCTACCTGTTGTGGCAAATCAAACTCTGACATAATTTCATCAAGAAAAATACATACAGATGTTCAATTAAGACCTGGAGTCCATGCTCTCCGTGCTGTTTGCCTGGCCCTCATTGTTTGCTAAGTAACAACGGTTGCCAGGGGCAACGCAGTCCACTCCCGGTTTGAAGAGCCTGTTGCTGGGCAACTTGGAGAATACTTCCCAAACCAAACAATGTCATCCCAGAGCAACCCCCTCTATCTCACATTAATCAGATCTAAAAAAGAAAAAAAACAAAAACAAAACCCAAACCCTCCAAAATATGTAATCTATTATTTTCAGAAGCCCAAAGAGAAAGGCAAATAATCTCTTCTCTATAGTAACCAAGGAGAAAACAGTTTACCATATTTGTTCTGAAACAACAAAACCCAAGAAAGATCAACTCTCTCTGTGGTAAGAAGGCATCACAGGAGAGATTTTAATCCTTCCTAGTCCTGGGAGCAGAAAGTCCTTCCTCTTTTTCTCCAAGAGGAAAGAATCTATTTATCATCAAACAAACAATGTGGGATAGTTCATAGCTGCATAAGTATTTTCTGGGCAAAGTAAAAAGAATCGGGATTAAGTTATCTGAAAAAATTGTAAACACAGAGAAGTAGACACCTAATTAAAAATACTTTTTAAAGCATCATGTACTATGGAATAAGTGCTGGCGGAACCACTGACTCAGCGTCAGAAATGCCTTGTGGGACTTTGCCAGAAGTAACTTACAGTATCTGATGTCACTGTGCCTGCTCTTCCCACCCCACTCAGGGAGAGGAAAACTCTGCTAAGAGGAAGCCAGGCCACATCAGATGCCCCCAGATAGCAAGAAGCACAAGACAACCCCCTCCCCCCCCACCTCCCGAATGAGGTGTCAGGGAAGGCCCTAGTATTGGGCAATCTTGATCTATGAAGGAAAAATAAGCCAACAAAGCCTTTGCTCTGTGCAGAGCAGCTCAGGCTCAGTGTGGATTCTCCATGGCTTTGGGACTTGGAGAGGGAGAGGCAGAGCTCTAAGCAGTGGTCTTGCCTTTGGCAATCTTAGCCAAGGATCTTAAAACATTGTGATAGAATGGGCAGCATGTAGCTCTGGACTAAGTGAGGGAACATTTTAGATTATAAAAGCACACAGGCTAATGGATTTGTGCATGATTAAGTATAGCCTTTAGCTCTCAGCTAACATTTGACTCTTAGACAGATACAGTCAGTGCACAGAAACCCTGTTTTCTTAAGATACCATTCAAGGATCACTCCTAGAATAAACAAGATGGAATCAATGTGTCTCCCTGAGAAGAAGGCAAAGTGGATTCCATGCTGTTAAAATTTGAACCTGTGGTCGAATTTGAAGCTACTCTTAGGCCATTAACCTACAACTAAGTGGTAATATGGAGTGATAAGTGTGGTTTCCTAGCCCCAGAGGTCAAACCCCCAGCAGCCACTGGAATCTTTGTTGGGCAGTGCTCAGGGGACTCCACTGGGTTCCTAACAGGGATGTTCCATCCCAAAGGAAGCTTGACATGCAGCTCTAAGGACCACAACTCCGTATCTCGAAGGGGGTTAACATAGGGATCCTAGCTCCGTCATTCATTGATTATTATAAAAAGATATTATTTATTCAATGCTTAGCATGGGCAAGGCATTGCGTAGTAATCAAAACAGATGAAATTCCTTTCCTTCGTGGACCTTATATTGTAGTAGTTGGGGTAGGGGCAAGGATTTAGACAGCAAGAGAGATAAATGAGAGAAATATATCATACATCTGATGACAAACTATATCACTTTGTGATAAGTGCCAAGGAATAAAATGAAGCAGAGACAGGAATGCTGGGATTTGGTGGGACAATTATGTTTAAACAGTTGTCAAAGCCTCTTCAAACAGATGATTAGAGTAAAGGGATGAGGAGGAGAGTGCAGGTTGGAGATGTTCAGATGTCTGGGGAAACAGCCAGTGCAAAGGCCCCGGGGCAAACTGTTTCTTGCTTGTGAATAGAGCCAAGTGAAATGGAGGAGAAGAAAGGGATCTGACTTTTGGTAGGGGTGCAGTGGAAGTGATCAAATTGTTTGAACCCAGGAATGATCAAGTTGACTCACATTTTAAACAGGACCCTCTGGCTGCTGGGTTGAGAAGAGGCAAAGAAGGAAAAGGCTTAGAGCACAGAGAGCAGTTAGGAGGCAATTGTTATAATCCACGGAAGAGATGGGGTCTGGCTGTGACAGCCATAGAAGGCAGAGCTGTCATACTCTAGGTCAGGCATCCTCAAACTTTTTAAACAGGGGGCCAATTCACTGTCCCTCAGACCATTGGAGGGCTGGACTATAGTTTAAAAAAAACCAAACTATGAACAAACTCCTATGCACACTGCACATATGTTATTTTGAAGTAAAAAACAAAACGGGAACAAATACAATTCACACCACTTCATGTGGCCCGCGGGCCGCAGTTTGAGGACGCCTGCTCTAGGTGAACATTAGAGGGAGTTAGCCTGATATGCTGATGGGTTGGACAGAGACAGGTGAGAGAAAGAAGAACTCAAGGTTTTTTCCAAGGTTTTTGGCAACTGAAGGGATGAGGTCAGGAAAATGGCCTAAGAAGCAAGCCTGGAGAGCACTCGAAGTTGATTCCAAAGGTGGGAAGTGGGAGAGGCTCTTAGATACCCAGCTTGAGATATGAAGAAAGCATGTAAGTCTGGGGCCCTCAGTATACAGAAGACATGGTTAGAGCCATCAATGTATAGAGGATATGACCTGAAGCCATAGTTTACAGATGACATGGCTAGAGCCATCAGTGTATAGAAGACATGACTGGAGCCATCAGTGTATAGAAGACATGACTGGAGCCATCAGTGTATAGAGGACATGATTGGAGCCATCAGTGTGTATAGAGGACATGACTGGAGCCATCAGCGTATAGAGGATATAACTGGAGCCATCAGTGTGTATAGAGGACATGACTGGAGGCATCAGCATATAGAGGACAAGACTGGAGCCATCAACGTATAGAGGACATGACTGGAGCCATCAGCATATAGAGGACATGACTGGAGCCATCAGTGTGTATAGAGGACATGACTGGAGCCATCAGCGTATAGAGGACATGAATGGAGCCATCAGTGTATAGAGGACATGACTGCAGCCATCAGCATATAGAGGACATAACTGGAGCCATCAACGTATAGAGGACATTACTGCAGCCATCAGTGTGTATAGAAGACATGACTGGAGCCATCAGCGTATAGAGGACATGACTGGAACCATCATGACGGGAGCCATCAGTGTGTATAGAGGACATGACTGGAGCCATCAACGTATTGAGGACATGACTGGAGCCATCAGCATATAGAGGACATGACTGGAGCCATCAGCGTATAGAGGACATGACTGCAGCCATCAACGTATAGAGGACATGACTGGAGCCATCAGCGTATAGAGGACATGACTGGAGCCATCAGCATATAGAGGACATGACTGGAGCCATCAGTGTATATAGAGGACATGACTGGAGCCATCAGTGTATACAGGGCATGACTGAAGCCATCAGTATATAGAGGACATGACTAGAGCCATCAACGTATAGAGGACATGACTGGAGCCATAGTTTACAGATGATATGGCTGGAACCATCAGTATATAGAGGATATAAGCTGGAGCCATCAGTATATAGAGGATATAAGCTGGAGCCATCAGTGTATATAGAGGGCATGACTGGAGCGATAGGCATATAGAGGATATAAGGTGAAATAATCCATGTTAATGAGTCACAGTCCCTTTAGGGGGCCCCTGGTCCCTAAGTCCCATTCCCCAGCCATAGAATTCCTGTGTCTACTCCCTGCCAGCCCCTAGCAGCCAGAGTGCTGGGCCCTGCAGGCTGCTTGTGGGCCTCCAATCTCAGCAAAGTGGAAGGGCTTAAAGCCACTGGTAGGGCCTGGCATGGAACATGGTTACTTAGGTCTACAGACCTCATATCAAAGTCTCCAGCAGATCTCGGGCTCTCAGACACAAGCCTGGGCATCAGGCTTCAGGGCTCCATGGGACCAATATCCACCCACCCTTGGGCCCACCTCAATAGCCTGCTAGCTGCTCCCACTATCACATTTATGCCCACACATGTGATCTGCCTTGTTTTTTTTTTTATACCACTTTCTTTATGGTTAGTCTATATCTCTTTTCAAATCCACCAAAAAGACTGATCTTTTTTTTCTCAGAAGGCTGAGGCAAGAGAATCACTTGAGCCCAAGAGTTTGAGGTTGCTGTGAGCTATGATGTCATAGCACTCTACCAAGGAGGTCAAAGAGAGAGTCTGTCTCAAAAAAAAAAAAAAAAAAAGAAAAGAAAGGAATGAGTTTTAACACTCCTATTTTTCTCACTATGTCAACATACAAACACACAACTTTAAATAAGAAAAATGTTCTAAAGTCATATATGAAAATAAAAGTATTATTTCTTGCCAAGTCATGCTTGCAGTATACAAGATTTTTAATGTAAGAAATTTAATACAGGACAAATGAGCAAGGCCAGGAATCTTGCCGGGAGAGTTTTAAAAGCAGAGTTCTCCCACTTTGAACAAGGAATGGACTCAGCCCTACCAGGGGAGCTTTCACCTATTTTGGGAGGGAAAGAATCTCCGGTGTTGTTAAGCTACCATCAATCTCTGAAGTATGAACAGATTTCGATCAGCTCGGGATAGAAAGTCAAACCAAAGATCCCTTCAGCAAGGCCCAAGGAACTCAGAAGAAAAAAAAATGAGTCAATAAAAGACAAGATTAGAAATTTTATTCCATCTGTCATCTCCCCTACTCATCTCAAATTCCACCATCCAATCTGGGAACAAACAGATACTCTATTTCTGTTCCCCTCAAAGTTTCAACCCCAGACCAAACTTCAGTGTACTCTAACAAAATGGACCAAAAAATGTCTTTCTGTTAAACTCATTATTCTAATTAAACCCAAAGAGGGAAATGTTGGAGGTATTTTAGGTTTTCAAACTACTTAGTCCAAATTAATTCTAAAAAGATATACTAAAATTCAATTGTTTAAAAAAGACAATTTAAAACAATTTCCCTTGCAGGGAAAATGTTTTTTTTTTTTTTTAATTTAAAAAGGCATTTTAAAACCTGTACAATATTTGAAATGACTTTCCTAGTCCATCAAGATTTGAAACAACAATGAGTGTTTATTTTCCTCAGCACTTTCTTCCAGCTTGTTAGAAATAGGGCTTCAGAACGAAGCTTGGAACCAGCAAGCAACTCACAAAGTTGAAGAGAGGAAATAACAAACCCCCAACTTTGTCTGGTTCTTCTTTTGGTGTCTCCATTCCCAGCTCTGTATTAAGTCTTCTCCCAAAGCAAGGCAAAAGATAACTTTGGAAAAAATGGAATAAAATGCTCTAACTCTGCTGGAGAAGTAGAAAGAGAAACAGAAATGGGTACAACGAAACCTAACTGTAGCCCTGGTGAGCACCTTTCTCCCTTGCCTCCCTGGCCCAGCTCACCTGTCTGATTCATTATCTACACCTGGACCCTCCCACGTCCCACTATTCTTTCCATATTGCCTTGTTTCTAGACGTCTCGGGGGGCTCATGTATCTACCTGACTGCTGGGTGATCCAGAAAGCATTTTATTACTATGACTGCATGATTTTATTTTTTTAGACCAGGTCTCTCTCTGTTACCCAGGCTGTAGAGCAGTGGTAGTATCATAACTCACTACAACCCCAAAAACCTGGGCTCACCTCAGGCTCCTAAGTAGCTGGGACTACAGATGCCCACAATGCTCAGCCATTTTTGTTATTTTGTAGAGACAGGATCTTGCTCCTGCTCAGGCTGGTCTCAAACTCCTGACGCCAAGAGATTCTCCCACCTTGACCTCCCAGAGTTCTGGGATTACAGGATTACTGTATCCAGCCAAATTTTTCAAAGAAATATTTGAAATATTTTCATCCAAATGGAATATGAAACAATTCAAATAAGAAGGAAAATTAAATCAATAAAAACCCTCTAAAGCTTACAACAGAGTGGAATAACGATGCAGTTGGATTTCTGTGTGAGTCAAATTTTCCTTCTTACAATGCAAATGTCATGCTTAAGATTGAATTAAATGTGGATGGCTACACTCAATAATTTGGGCTAACTATTCCTCTTCAGAATCCAAGGCCTCTCCATACTGGCTCTTTGCTTAGCCAACATTAATCAGGAAGTATCTGAGAGGTGTGGCATACCAAGTCAGCCTTGACCTTGCTCTTTCTTTGACCTTCTATGTCACCTCCCTCAGCAAAGCTGACTGGCTCTGTCCACTCACATCATCTGGACCTCCATCACCTCTCTCCTGGCCACCTCCTCTGACCCTCCTCTCTAGCAAATGGGAAGTGTGTTTTGTCCTCACACATGAATGACCAGGAACAAACACAGAGTGACTCTGTGGCAGCCCCTAGACAGACCCACCCTGGGCAGCAAGAGCTCATTGTGCTAAGGCTGATTCTCTGGGCAGTGCAAGGCTCAATCCACTAATGACCCACCCTACCCAGTCAAGGTCAATACTCAGAAGATGGAGAGTGAATGGAGGGCAGCCCTAATAAGGTGGCTGGACACCAATGGCAAACATAAGGAGGTGGGGTTTGGCTGCTGTGAGCGGTGTGGGGCACACCTCAGGCAGGAAACAGATGCCATGGTGCCAAGGGAAGCTCTTCTTTCCATCCCAAACTGGTACCTTCCAAACCCCAGGCTGAGAGGGCACACCAGAACCTTCCTCTTGTCCTTTTAGTACACAGCCAGCATTTGTATACCCCTTACCCTTCCCAGTTCTGAGGCACAGGGGCTGTGGCTTGAAGTGTGCCCATATCACACTCCCTTGGAGCCTGTGGCACTCCATTATCATTTATTTATTCAACAAACACAGCCTGAGCAGCTGCCACATCTCAGCATGGCTCCACATGCTGGGGCACAGCAGGGAGCGAAATAGACCAAGTCCCTGACCATGTGGTGCTGACACTGAAGAGTGGATAGACAATACCCAGGACACAGGATGTCAGGAGATGAAAAACGCTTAGAAGAAAACTAAACTCAAATGAGCAGAGGAGGAGTGCAGCATGGGTGCAGGAGTGACAAGGAGGCCAGGAGCAGAGGTAGGGCAGAGGTGGGGATCATGTGAGGAAAGTGCCATCACTGGGAAGGCTTGCCAACGAGGGTGCTCAGCAGGGCTGAGGCACATAGGGTCACCCGAAGATGCCATCTGTGTGCGACAAAGTGAGTTAGGAGGAGACTATGGACTGAACATTGTGTTCCTCCACCAAATTCAAATCCTGAAATCCTCACCCCAGGCCACGGCCTTAAGTGATGGGGCCTTCAGGAGGTGATTATGTCGGGGGTTAGAAAGGGACCCCAGGGAGCTTGCTCACTGTCTTCCCACCAGGCACCCCAGAAAGTGAGCCCTCATCACAACCCAACCCTACTGGCACTCTGACCATGGCTTTCCAGCCATGAGAGCACAAGCCCCCAGGCTATGGTGCTTTGTTGAACAGCCTAAATGGACTATAACCAAGTTGCAGGAGGAGCAGATGGCCTTAACATTGCAAGGGTGCCACAGTGGGGTCTCTGGCTTTCACTCTGAGCGTGGTGGGAAGCCACCAGAAGGTTTGGGGCACAGTGACACAGTCTGACATATATTTTAGACCATTAGTGATCAACGGAGGCAATGTGCATAGTCAGATGGCCAGGAGAGAGGTGATGGAGGTCCAGATAATGGGAGTGGACAGAGCCAGCCAGTTCTGCTGAGGGAGGTGACATAGAAGGTCAAAGAAAGAGCAAGGTCAAGACTGACTTAAGGCTTGGAGTCATTCTTAGCACCTAGGGGGTGGGGCTGCCTATTGCTGGGCCCAGGAAGCCCATGGACAGGCAGGAGAAAACAGGTACAAGGTCAAATCAGGCACCCTGTTCTGGACACAAAGAGCCTGACACACTGGCCAGATGACACCCCAATACATGTAGCCACTACTCCAGTCTGGGACTCAGGGAGCCTACTGTGCTGGAGACACAAATCACAAGTCCTAAGGTGTTTCAGCTTGTGTGACTTAGATTGCCAGGAAAGTGGGTGCAGATGGAGCAGGAAAGAAGTCCTTTCTCTAGTTCATGATCGGTTGGAGGATGTAGCCGAGGAAGAAATCCAAGGGAGAAGAGAGCTAAAGCTGAGCAAAGCCATGAAACATCGAGACACAACAGGGCTGCAAGAGGAGGAGCCTAGGGCCAGACCCGAGACCTTCAATTTTCTAGCTGGGTGACCTCAGCCAGGGACTTAAATCTTCCCATCTATTTACCAATAAACAGAAAAAAATAATTGTATCTGCTTTGGGTGGTTGTATTAAATAAAATGAAGCCTACAAAGCATGGAATTTTATTGCCAGCCCAGCACACAGAAAATGCTCAATAAATGTTGGTTAACATTGTTGTTGTAATTCACTGCATTCTAAAGTAACCAAGACCATTTGCTGATTTTTGCTGATTTAAACACCCTAAACCCTAAAAGCAGTTATGCTCTTTGCTATTTGTGATTTCAAACACAAATGATCTTGATAAACTCTTCAGGGAGTGCCTCCCACTATGTGCTATGTTCATTCCAGGGCATATTTGTGGGGTTCATCATTTTAACCAAATACTTAATATTCATTTCTTTCTCCACATCTTGCCAAATGTTACAAGTCTCCTTCCATCTATATTCAACATATTCAACATCTACCCCTTTTGCTCCTTAGAAACCCAGTCCTTCCATGAGGCCTGTAGCATGCACACCACTCTTACCACAAGCAACACTATCCCTGGCCTACCATCTCATAAACTGCTTGATAAATGATGATTGATGTCCCTGTGTTCAGTGCCACCCTCTCCAAGAGGTAGAAAGAGAGCCAGAGTGCTTCCTTAATTCTTAAACTTCAGGGCCCCCAAAGGAGAGCTGTTTTGTTTTCTCATCTTTGTTGTAAGTTTCTGGGGGTTGAATCATTAGACTGGGGGTGTTGCCAATTCCTTCTCCAGTGCTAGGTCAAAGGCAGGCTAGGGTGCCTGCAGTGTTGGCCATGAGCGGGTGCCAGGGAGCTGATGCAAAGCCTTCAGGCACCAGCTGCTAGGAAAGCAGTGGTGATCTGCCTCTGCAGAAGATGAGATGCCTGAACCTACACAGCATCAGAATCAGCTGGAAGTGGTGTGTTTTTCCCTTCTCAGAATCTATCCTACAGAAATACACATGTGCAGAAACGTGCATGGCCACACAAACATCTGGGTACTAATGTTCACAGAAACATTATTCCTAATAGCCCTAAAGTAGAAACAACCCAAATGTTCATCAACTGATGAATGGATAAACAAAGCAAGACATATCCACATGATGGAGTAATATGTGGCCATATAAAAGAAGCAAACACTGACACACGCTACTGTGGATGAACCTTGAAAACTTCATGTTAAGTGGAAAAAGCCAGTCACAAAAGACCACACACTCTATGATCCATCTATATCAAATGTCCAGGGAGACAGAAAGCAGACGGTGGCTTCCAGGGGCTGGGGCACGGGATGGGGACCAACTGCTAATTGGTATGGGGTTTCTTTTGGGGGAATGAAAATGTTCTGAAATTAGATAAAGACCGCACACCTTTAAGAATACAGTATACTAAAATCCACTGAACTACCTGTGTATATTTTAAATGGCTTAACTTTATGAAATAAAGTTTCATAGTTTATTTCATATTTTATTTGTGTCAGTGTTTGCTTCTTTTATATGGCCAAATATTACTCCATTATGTCGATATGTGTTAGTGAAATATATGACAGTAAAATGGGGGGAAAAAAAGTATATGGACAAAATGTACCCAGTGGCATTAGCTGAAGTCACAAAAAAATAGAAACAACTTTGATGTTCATCAATAGAGAAACTTTTAAATAAATCATGGTACATTCTTGCTGTAACACTATGCTTTTCTTAAGAAGAATGAGGTGGCAGTGCCTGTGGCTCAGTGAGTAGAGGGTGGTGGATTCGAACCCGACCCCGGCCAAACTGTAACAAAAAATAGCCAGGCATGGTGGTGGGCTCCTGTAGTCCCAGCTACTTGAGAGGCTGAGGCAAGAGAATTGCCGAAGGCCAAGAGCTGAGGTTGCTGTGAGCTATGACACCACTTAACTCCACCAAGGGCAACAAAGTAAGACTCTGTCTCTAAAAAAAAAAAAAAGAAGAAGAATGAGGTACACTTTCTAAGAAACTCAATAGCCATAGTGCCTGGCATGTAGCAGGCTCTAGATATTTGCAGAATAAAGTCACATCTTTAAAATATAGCTATATATACATTGTGAAAGAGACCTCAAAAAGATCTAGAAGGATGCAAATTATTATTAACAGTTAATAATCATAATAATATGTGTAAAGTATTATTATTATTATTATCTCATTGGAGATGAGATAGAAGAAAAATGAAAAGAGAAGCTTTCATTTCTTTCTTTCTTTCTTTTTTTTTTTTTTTGTGACAGAGTCTCATTTTGTCTCCCTTGGTAGAGTACTGTCATGTCACAGCTCACAGCAACCTCAAACTCTTGGGTTCAAGCAATTCTCTTGCCTCAGCCTCCCAAGTATCTGGGACTACAGGTGCCCACCACAACACCCATCTATTTTTTTTGTTGTTGTTGTTGCAGTTGTCATTGTTGTTTATCTGGCCCGGGCCAGGCTGAAACGCGCCAGCCTTGGTGCATGTGCTGGCGCCATAACCACTGTGCTGTAGACAATGGTCCTTCATAGCAGTATGCTACTTGAATTATTTATATATCATTTTAAAAGTTATAATTCCTTGGTAAGCATTCTATGACATATCAGCTCTTGTAAATTAGCAAACTGTACCTACAGTGTGCTGTTTGTGCAGGGAATACAACTACTGTTCCACTTGGTCAGTCTGGAGTATGATGTCACTCTTACAACCAGGGCCTTTAACAGTAATTCAATACTGGTCAATAAAAGAAAATGCACCGAATAAACAAACTGTGGTACATTCCTGCAACAGAATATGACTCAACATTAAAAAGGCTACTGACACCCAGAACAGCAGGGAAGAACCCCAAATGCATTATGCCAAGGGAAAGAAGTTAGTCTCAAAAGCTGCATATTGTATGCATTAACTATGTGCCATTCTGAAGAAGGCAGAGCTACTGGGCCGGACAGCACTTGGTGGCCAAGGGCCTGCAGACAGAGGGAGCTTGGAATTGCTCTTTATCTTGTCTGTGGTGCAGGTTGTAAGTATCTATGCAAGTGCAAAAACTAATACAAATGTTAACCCAAAAGGCAAACATGATAATATGTAAATTTAATATATAAATAAATAAAAAGGGGGGAAAGGTATATTTACTAAGCACTAGGCAGCATTCTAGGTACTGAGGATTCTAAGGTGAACAAGTCAGATGAAAGTGCTGCTCTCAGGGCAACAGCACTCTTGTGTGGGGGAGTCAGACAATAAACCAGTAAGGACATACACAAGGTTATTCAGGGAGATCTGAATCACAGCAGAAGGTGACTGCAGAGGGACAAAGTTGAGGTGGTCGCAGGAGAGGGGTTACAGACCTCTCTGCAGGCCAGTTAGGGGCAGCACTAAGGATGGTGCTCAACTGTGAACAGACAGCCATCCAGAAGTCTGGATTTTTAAAATTCCAACTGCTGAGGGAAACCCCAGGGAGGTCAACTCATGGGCACGATATAATCTGACAAATATTTTTAAAAGAGCACAGTTTTTGGTTTGTAGGGAGAAAGAGTGAAGCAAGAACACCAGGGCAGAAGCTACCATGACTTACGTTATTTTTACAAGTTTCGTAATAATTATCCTTCCAAGATCTATACATGGAAGCTGGGAAGGAAATATATGACTTTACAAAGCCAAGTAAATAAAGCCCATTAAATGAAGGGTTAACTAATTATTTAGTTAACATGAAGGTAAATGATGGCTTCTATAAATTTTTAAAGTAGGTAATTATACTCTTAGTAAATCATCACAACACACGTTTATTAATTCAGTGTCAATTGCCCTAATGACTTACAAATGTCATTATCCAAAAATGAAATTTTATTAAAAGAGGTACATGAAAAGGTAGAGAAGGGAAATGGACCAGATGTTGCATCTATAGTTTGGTGAAAGTTAGTCATTGTTAGAGATTAATACAGTAAGGGAGAGAGTCCTT
>CAUYPK010121022.1:0-41220 GCA_963574355.1 Loris lydekkerianus
GCAAATATTTTCTCCCATTCTGAGGGCTGTCTGCTTGCTTTACTCACTATGTTCTTGGCTGTGCAGAAGCTTTTTAGTTTGATCAGGTCCCAATAGTGTATTTTTGATACTGCTTCGATTGCCTGGGGAGTCCTCCTCATGAAGTAGGACTTACATCTAGTTTTTATTTTTATTAAGTCATAAACACATAGATCACGTATACATTGATGCCTTTATGGGGTACAATGTGCTGATTTTATATACAATTAAAAGGAATGTTCACATCAAACTAGTTAATATAGCTTTCACCTCGTTTAGTTAATTGTTGTGTTAAGACATTTATACTCTATACTTAATAGATGTGACATGTACCCTTGCAATATGCACCATAGAAATGGTGTCCCACCATTTACCCTCCTTCCATCAAATCTCTTGCCTTCCCTCCCACCCCCCTCCTCTTCCCTCCAACATTTTGGGCTCTAGTTGTGATTTATCTTTCTTGTGAAAGTGTGAGTCATAATAGTACTGAGTACATTGGATACTTTTTCTTCTGTTCTTGAGATACTATACATCTAGTTTTAATTTGCATGAGATAGACCTTCTATTTCTTAAGACAATTGATTTGGTATTTTTGTACCTTGCAATATAAAAATTCTTAGTTTTAATATGGATATGAGGAAGGAAATACATTCTAGAAAGTTAAGAGGGACATATATGCTGAAGTCTTTTTGTTTATTTACTTTGTTTTTTGTTTTCTTAAGGTGGATTTAGTTGAAAATATTTAGGTATAACTGAAAATGAGTGACTAGAAAGAAAAAGTTTAAACATGTGGAAAATTCATGGGTTTTTCAGGTACTGAAGTGAGATAAAAGGTAACACATCAGGTAAGGATTTAGGTGGAAGTGAAGATAATATTTCCAACATCACCAAGAAGAAAACAAGAAAGTATAAAAATTGAATGGGGATTTACTTGGGTTGCTGGTAAAACTAAAGTTTAGAATGTATTTCCCAATGACCACATATAATAGATACTGGAAATTATTCAATGTTTTTAATTAAGGGAATATACTGAATGGATATAATATTTTATATATCTGAGACTTGTGAAAAATAAGCAGTGAGTATAAAGGTGTTGGTAGGAAAATGAGTTTGGATGTGGTGGTAATTGTTCAGTCATGAGAAAAAAAGAATCAAAACTAGAGGGAAAAATAAGAAGGAATTGAAATGAAGAACCTGATAAGAAACTCACTTTGATATGAGTCATTTATTTTTGCTTCATTTCTGTTATAAATATTTCAAGCTAAATGAACAGAAATCATGATTACTTATTGAGTTGCATACAATGCTAAACACATCTTCTATGCTCAGTAAATGTTGAACCATAGTACCAATTAAGAAAACCTAGAAATAATAAAGAAAACTCCATCTAGGAGAAAATGTAAGCCTTGTAGTGCCATTAACTCCTCCTTTTAAATAATTGTGCTAAATTTCCCACTTTTCCTGTTAGGAAGCAGCATCTCCATTCATCATGAATATAGTCAATGTTAGTTAAGTCATTTTTCTATGAACCACGGTGATAAAAATAGATCTCCAAAAATCAATCTAGAAATTAAACTTATGTAATACCTCTGATGGTATTATGGACTAGTAAATAATACATTTGTAAGTGTAGACAGATGTTGAATCACATGAGCACATAGAGTAGAGATAAGACTTTGCCTAGAGTGCTTATAAATGGGTTTTTGAAGCAAGCACAATTTAAGCTAGCTAGAGCTTGAAGAGTACAGTAGGAAAAATGTAGAAAGGAAACAATTTTACATTTAAGGGTAATGGTGTGATGAAAAAATAGCAGGGAAATATGCAATCAAAATTTTTATGTATACAGTTGCACAGTTTCACCAAGTATGTTTTCTGTGTAGGGAAAAATGGGAATCTGGTGTTTCTTAGTGCCCTGAATTCAAGAATAAGGTATTTAGCATTTTTCTTGGTCCTAGGGATTCACTGAAGGTTTTGACAGGAAAAGCTATAAAGAAAGTGCGATTTTAGGAGGATTAAAAAAAAAAAAAAAAAAAGAGTTTGGGTTTGGTTGTTAGGTTCAGCATGTATGATACAGGAGTTCATTTCATGTAGGGAAACCTAACCTTTAGAAATAGTCTGGACATGAAGAAACAGGAGTGACATAAACTGCTGACGTGGTGAGAATTGAAGTAAACAAACATAGGGTATATAGGGAAGGGGAAGTTAGCAGGTGTTGATTTAGATAAGGTGTGTGGCATTGGGACAGGAAAATGCAGATGGCCTTCACAAAACCATGGAGCTCCTCAGTGAACATTTTTAACATAGGCAATCAGCAATTAACTTTATATTTCCAAGCTTTTTTAACATATTAAAAATTAATAACTGTTAACAATTACATCCCATATTAAAAGCAAAGTGTCCGTAAAAATATTTGTGCTAAGACTTGAGGAAAAAAAAAAAGTAGAAGATCACAACTTTCAATCTGCTCCCCAGATCCATTATTTTGAAACTCAGATCAACTTTACATTTTGGTAGATTTATTCATGTAAAATTTTAAATCAAATTCCACAGAGAAAACACAGTATGGGAATAAACCAAATCATTTCTGCAACTTAGAATGAACAATAACACCACACTGAAACTTTTAAAGTCATTTTCTACATTTAATATAATCTGTTTAGATGGAACTCTGTATGGTGTTTTCAAATGAGAGAAAGGAAATTTATATCAGATCATTTCAGGAAAGGTTAATCAATTTTGATGACTAACCTCTGGAGAGAATAGAACTAGGTAGTAGGTATAATATAAAACATGTGGTTTCAATCAAAATCATTACATTGTAAAAATAGATGTAATGTTTGGTTTATTATTATAGAGAAAATAAAGGAAAGTTCCTCTTTTTATTGGAACTAAGTGATATTAAAGATTTATATATAGCTCTTGTAGACACAGCCTGGAGCAATATTTTTTACTGCTGAATTATAATTTAATTATACTCGAGGCAATACAATTTATAATAAATTGAACAAAATAATTCAATGTCATTTGATCTTTGCAGTCACCATCTACTAAGCATGAAAGATTTCAAGAAACCATTATAAGTGTTTTCTTTTAAATTTTACTTAAAACAAATGTATCCTAAAGGAAACCTTGTGTGGAGTCTATGGACTAATGAGAAAACAATTTTGTCATTAATAAAACTTCGTTAAACAAAATAGATACTAAGCACAATATAAATATTTCCGCCTTCAAGAAGGTCAGCATTTAAGCAAATAAGATGTACATTTTATATTGGCATTAAATTTTATATTATTCCAATTTCATTATCTAAATGAATACTATGAAGAGTTTTATAAAGGGCAATATTTTTATTGTATTATTGTTTATCTATTTATTTTTTAGAGACAGTCTCACTCTGTCACCTAGGCTGGCATACAGTCACAGGGTAATTGCTCACTCTAACCTTGAACTCCTGGGCACAAGTGATCCTCTAGCCTCAGCCTCCTGAGTAGCTAGGACTACAGGCACACATCCCCATACTCAGCTACTTTTTAAAAAGTTTGTGTAGAGAAGGTGGCAAGCAATTTTGCCAAATCTGGTTCTGAATTTCTGGCATCTAATAAGTCTCTTGCCTGGACCTCCCAAAGTGCTGGGATTACCTGAGTGAGCCAGTGCATCCAGGCTGTATCTGTTTGTTTGTTTTCCTTCATTTATTGTTGGGGATTCAGTGAAGGTACAGAGAACCAGGTTAGACTGATTGCATTTGTTGGGTAAAGACACTCTTATAACTACGTCCCACCTCCAAGAGGTGTTTTTTGTTGTTTGTTTTTTTTTTTTTCTTGTTGGTTTTTAGTGCAATAATTTTAGTATTAAAACATTTCACGTAAAGTCATAGAAGCACAGAATTGAGATTGAATTTTCCATCTCACCAGCTGCCTGACTTTGGAAAAACTACTTACAATATCCAAAAGTGTTTCCTCATTTATAGAAAAGAAAGTAATTCTAATATTTCTCATAAGGCTAACGTTACTATAAGAAAATAATTATATAAAAGTATTTGGAAAATATCTTTGCATATAAAATGATCAATAAATATTATTAAATAAATATTGGAATTAGACAATTTTAAAAAGAAAAGAAAATATTTCATTATTATAACTGCAAATATTTTCCCAAAAAATAATTTTCATGAGCACTACACCATATATTGGTAATACTCTCTTGGTAAAGTATTCTTTTAGGATATTATATATATAAATCATTTATTTAATTTATTTCTATATGTAAGAAATAAATATAGAGATTATATACAATACATAAAAATATGTTCATTATTATTACTAAATTCAAAATGGTGTGATTTTCATTCAAATTAATTTATCCTAAAAATCTTGTTGTATACATTTATTCCCTCTGATTTAAACAATTTTTCAGATTAATGTGTTATTTTTAATATTAGTGTATTGTAATATATTTATGTAATATGAGACACATACATCAGAGATAGAATACTGCTTTGTTACTTTTTTTTTTTTTTTCCTTTTGAGACAGTCTCACTTTCTCGCCTGGGATAGGGTGCCATGGCACCAGCTTAGCTCACAGCAACCTAAAACTTTTGGGTTCAGAAAGTGATCCTCTTGCCTTTACCTCACATACTACAGGCCCACCAAAAGACCTGTCTATTTTTTTAGTAGAAAATTTGTTCTTGCTCAGTCTGGCCTTGAACTCCTAAGCTCAGTGATCCTCCCACCTCAGCCTCACAGAGTGCTAGGGTTATAGGCATAAGCCACAGCCTGTGTTGTAACTTTTAAAATTAGCATAAGAGAACAGAAAACAATTAAATGAGCAATTATAAAATTGTATTCAACTTTCCAAAGTAGTATTCTAGCTCACCTTTTATTTTTTATTTATTTTTTTATTCTTTTTAATTTCACAGACAAAGTAACATTTCTAATTAAGGCTCATTACAGGAATTAGGATCCTGTGTTATTTTCATTAAAGTAATTTTTTAACTACAAAGTTTATTTGGTAATTTATGCATTCCTCATTTGATAAATATCCATTGTCCATTCACAAGCATAAGACACTAATGTTTTTGAAACAACCTCCATGATAATTGAACAGGAAAAATTTGTTTTCATATATGTTCTTACATCTTCCCTATCCTCTCTGGGGTGAGTTCCTCACTTTTCACCCCACTCTGTACTTTGAAATGCTGGAACATTTCCCTCGGATCTTATATTATTATAAACTGGAACATTTCCCTTGGATCTTTCTGTTCAAGTTACTTCAGTCATTGGAGGCAGTAACGAGGGTTTAGGGGTGGGAGGAAAACATATTTGAAATAGTAAATGGATATTAAAAAAAATGTTAGTACTGGCCTTGAGGGGTTCTTGTTTGTTTTATTTTATTTTTGATTTTTTTTTCATGGTTTACCATTACTTTGGCTGCTTTCTTTTTATCAAAGTTTTCAGTTTCCTATCAGTTTCACTGGAGCACTTTCCCTTCCACTTGATATGATGTTGATTTGATTTATGGAACACTCAGTCTTAGCGATGGGGAAAATTAGCATAGTCAAGGTGGGTATTTTCTCAGCATGAGATACCTGTTTTGCATATATTTCTGTTTCATCTTTATACAAGAGGACCCTGTAGAGTTGTTTTAATTTCTTATAAGAAGAAGAAAGGCTGAAAACCCTTATTATAATTCAGCCTTGAAACTGTTACATGTTATTTTAAAACCAGTTATCTCCACAATTGCCTCTCACTTTTAGGAACTTTTACTGTTAATTATGACATAGATATGGAAACTATATCCTTGTAATTATTAAAGTGATTAAATTATTTAATGTACGTAATCCTTTTAAGACAGGCCAGTCATATAAATGCTACAAAAACATTTGCTATAATTATTATTAGTAGACTACACTCCAAAGTATTCAAGTAATATCTATTATACAAACTATTTCTCTGAAATTAATATAATTTTTAATACTAAAAATATTGCATCCCTCATATTTGGAAATTGGAAACACACAAATGATAATTGATTCATGAAGAAAGGAATCATAATAGGACAAAAACCCTTATTTAGGACCATTATTTAAAAAAAAGTTTAATGGGGCAGCAAGCATATTAAATAAAGGAAAACTTGTAGCCTTAAATTGTTATGTTAGAAAAAGAAGATAAAAATGGAAATCATTGACTATCAAACTTAAATACTTATAAAATGAACCATTAAATAAATCCAAATAAAAGTAGGGGAAATAAATTAAAATTTTAATCAAAAAATAATTAAATATAAAGCACAGATATAACCTGTTTACAATGGCAAATATTGTGTCTTTAACAAGAACAATGGAGCTATGATAAGATTCATGAAAAAAATATTAATTATTTCATCATATGTACTATTTTTTACAATGTAAAAATTGAGAATCAGAGAAATTAATTTACTACCCAAACTCACCTAAGTAAGTAGTGGCTGAAAGGCATCCCTGTAGAATTTTACAATCTGTTTAAGTATGTAACATATAACAAAAAGTGACAATACACATAGATATATTAAGAATGATTTATTTCAAAATTATATGTTTAACTGATGTTTCCCTAAAATTAAATAGTTTTATACTAATATATGATACACATCAATACAGGATAAATTTCATCTAAGTGGCAAAAGTGTACTTTTTTTGAAATAGTAGTTGTAATGTTTCCCCTTGAACAAATCCCTATTAGTCATATTTATACCTTCTCTAACTTTTTTATTCTTTGTTCTCTCTAACTTTTTAAAAATTCAATATTGTCAGTAAAATTTTCCCTTCTCACCTTAGATCCTTACGTAGCTGTATTTTATGCTTTGTTTAAAAGATGACATGGCCAATAAAAATCAGCAATTTATTGAAAAAACAAGTGATTACTGTTTACACAGTCAGAAGAGTTAATAAAATGCTTTATTGATATAACTTATTTATACCATCTACATAAGAACACGAGGGTAAAGATCTTTTCATGAAGGCTGCCAATAATTTTTCCAGAAAAATTAATATCACTTGGGAAAGCACAAACACATTCAAATCATCTTCTAAACTAGCCTTATGACTTTCATGTCCTGTGATTAATTGGAATAAAATGATCATCAGAAAAATAAACAATCAGTTACACAGGCAAGTATGTATTGAGAATAAAGTTATGCTTTGATTCTACATTTCGTGTAAACTTTTATTTGTTCATTCCCGGATGATTTACTGAGCCTGAAAAAATGGCATTGACCATGTCAACAGGAAGCTCGTAGAGAGGTCCTGGGAGGGACATACACTGAATCCACTAGAATGTAGTATAAAAAAGGAAATGAAATGCACGTGCACACGAGCACTTTCATGTATACATGACACAGTGAAGCAGAAGGTGAGCGCATTTTGATTCTGGCTATGAAAATCAAATGCTGCATTTAATAGGCTGATGCAAAGTTGAGCAGTTGAGTAACAAATAAGCAGGGAGAGGATTTCATTTTAAATGAAATATGCTTCTGAATTTTATTTCACTTGTACTTTGAAATATCATACTCTTAGATATTTATATTTATACTTTGTAATAAAAGGATGATTTTCATACAAGCCTTTAAAAATATATCTGAAATGCTTTTGCCTGAGTGTCCATAAAGACAAAGGATTGTAATTATTACATTTCCCCTTTCTACAATGGATCTGGGAGCACAGCTCCATTTTAAAAAGTTGTATGTGTTTTATCTTTAATATCTATGAAATGTTTGTTTCACACACAAATAGCTTAAGAATAAGGGACTGTCATTTCATCATGCTCAATTATTACATTTTGACTTATTTTTTCCATATTTTTTGACTAAATATTTGAGCACAAACGACACAGCCTGTTTGAGTCAATGTTCCAATAGAAGTCCACATTGCTGATTGATGACTATGTAAACCTATATTTATGTACCATATTGTCTAATCACAATCATGTGCCATATTGTCTAATCAAGTGCTAATTGTATTGTGTAAAGCTACTGATAAGGCTCTTGATACCATCACCTAAGATATGATAGTCAAAGGAGCTCTAAGTTGCACTGTAATAAGAACAATTTTGGGGGTTGTTGTTTGCCATAATTAAAAAGAAATAAAATTAGTTACTAAATGTCTAATTGAAGTTTGAGGAATCAAGCCATCCTCGTTTAGTCACTGTCATTTATGTTTAATTAGGAAGCTTCAGTAAGATACCCTTCAATTTCTCATGCCCCTCCAAGACATTTGGATTCATTATTTTGTACATTTTACCCTATCATTGGAGCAAATAAACTCAAATATTTTACTTTTGGGGAATAGAATACATTGTGTGAGTTTAATTAAACTTTATCCATTTCTACTAAAACTGTAAAATCTGGCCTGGCTGTCAGTTTCCTCTGTAGACATGGACATGTTTTCTGATTCCCATTCTTAGGCTTATTAAGACTAATTCTTTATTGCAACTGTGGACTCATGTTTTACATCTTCCTTCCACCTACTTAGCATCTGTTCCACTTTCAGTGTCTAGCCTACATTTAGGTCTATGCATATGTACACACACACACACACACACGCACATATTTTATACATGTATGTATGTGTCTCTATATATGTATATATATGATGCTAACTTCAGAAATTATAGTAACCATTATGATAGTTCAACTTAGTCCTTTAGCCTATCAGTTTAAGATATTATCAATACTCTTAATTTTGAGTAATGCTTCCGGACTATTACTTCATTCCATTTTTCTCAATGTTTAATATCCTCCATGCACATCTTTATAAAAAAACACTGATGAAAAATATTGATTGAGTTTGCTAAATAACTCTTTGTTTCTACTGCATGCCAGTAAGTGATTTTTTTTTTTTTTTTTTTTTTTGTATGGCATTAAAATAATCAATAGTCTTGGTATAAATTATGTATTTAGGTATGTATGTACCAAGTTTAATAATACTTAGACTTTGTTTAAGATGGTAATCTGAAAAGGTTAAACTATTATGATATTTCCCTACTGAAGTAGTTTGAGAATAAGTTTACCTAGAAAGAAATGTTGCCTTCACCTCCCAGTCTTAGCGATGATATACTATTCAGTAGGGATAAATTTTCTCTTCTACATGCTTTTTTTTTTAACCATTTCTCATAAGTAATTGAAAAATTATTTACTGTTCAAATGTAACAAGTTTTGCATTATAATTTATGAAAGTCTAACTTTTTAAATATTCTGAAAAATCCTATTTCACTTTAGCAAAGGGGTGACAATCTCAAATTTTGACATGTTGTTGAAACCAGCAAGTTTAAATAAAATTGACGAGTGCTTCCCAGTCGTTTATTATAACTGTTCTAATCTGACAGCAGGCATGGTTAGAGAAGTGCCAGATGTCAACACCTTTCATTTATTTTCAGAAAGATAAACACAGTGTTGAGGAAAGTTATAAATACAGCAGATTGTAATGAAATCTCTAAAAACGACATGCATTTTTGAAACAGTAAATAGTTACAAACTTAAGTAAGATTTCCTGATATTGTTTTTTTTGTTTGTTTGTTTTTTTCACGCCTTCTCTAGGAACTCCAAGAGTAGAGCAGCCTGAGGGGTTTTTGTAAACTTCCATTGTTCTGTAGATATTTGTAGCAGTGCCTTGTAACAGTAATTAACACTGACTGGTGTGACATTTCATTTGGAAAAATACTTATTTTACAAGAGAGAAGACAGCAATCTAATTTTTAAAGAATATGAACTTTAATTAATTTCTTTAAGTTGACTAAAATTTTTCTGGATTTTTTTATTAAATCATAATATTCCCTTTTTACAATGATTACTTTCTATTTTCTTCCCTCCACTGTCTTCCTTTTCTTAAATCTTTTCGTTAATGGTTTGAATGAGCTATTCTTTCTAGAGGATTACACATCATACTTACTACAACAGTCACCAATCTCATAACTCATCTGAGGAATTACTGAGAACAAGACATTCTCCTGGCAAGCCTGGAATCTCTTGTGACTTGGAAGGCAAGCCACCAAGTAATTCAGTAATCCTGGAGGAGCAAAGTCCTGTCACAGTATGGCTGTTGTTAAACATCAAGCATTTCATGACAGTTCCTTAAAGGATTAGTGGAGAAAAATTGCATTTAATGTTTTGAAGATCATTTCCTTACCACCCTTGAAGATCATTTCCTTGAGTACATACTTTCTTGGTACCTACGAGATCAGTTTCCCAAGCATGCAGACCCTGCATATCTTTACTTAGTAACCTTTCCACCTATTATGTATCTTCTTAATAAAAGGACTCTGCCAGGAGTGCTCAGTGCTATCCTGCACCTATGGTTAGTGTCACCTCTTGCAGCGTGTACAGTCAATCCATGTCTCATGTGATCATTTATGTGGTCGGGACACTAACACCAAAGTGCCTTAGACTGAGCTGCCAGTCCAAGAGAGGGAGTGAATGAATGGATGGATGACAATGGATTTTTAAAAAGCAAAATATACAAGCAGAACTTCAGACCAGGAAGCCTACATTTTTTTCCAACTGGGTAATGAGATGAAAAAGGATGCCCCACCCATAGTCAATTTTGCATCCTCTTAACTCTCCCCAGAGGTCTTACTTTGGTATTCTGTCATGTCTTTTGGATTTGAAAAGAAGAAATAAAAAACATTTTCTCTGAAACTCAGAGATTTCTCATTATCTTTTACAATCATCTAATACTCCAGTGCTTCAGCTCCTGTGGAAGTGGTGAATACAGGGTACTTCTCTTAAACAGCTTCCCTATGTGTGTTGTTTTCTGAGTTCTGGGGAGTTTGTTTGTTAAAGCGACAAGGTCTTCTTCTGTTCCCCAGGTTATAATGTAGTGGTGCAATCACACACACTTGAACTTTTGGACTAAAGTCATTCTCCCACCTCAGCTTTTCATATAACCAGTATATAGGCATATGCCACTACACCCAGCTAATTAAAAAAAAAAAAAATGGAGGCAGGATATCACTATGTTGCCAAGTCTGCTCTTTAATTTACAGACTCAAGTGATCCTCCTGCATGAGCCTCCCAAAGTGCTGGGATTATAAGTATCACCCTACTATTACAAAGTGTGTGTTGTATGAACATCAAACACCTAATACACACTACACTCCTTAAGTAAAGCAGCCAGCTACTGCGAGGTTAGAGGTAACAACACAATGTGGGCTTCCAGAGGTAACAACACAATGTAGGCTATTGCTTTTTTTCTGAAAGTAAATATATTATTCTCTACTATTACGTTATGTGGGCAAATAATTATTAATATTTATATCGGGATTTTATCTGATGTTACTTTTCTTCAAGTTAAAACTGCATGCTGTCTGATCCTCCCATTCATCAGCCACTTCTATTGCAGGATCAGCTGCATCCCCAAAGCTCCATGGTGAAGATGACAGTCATAATTAATGGCTTTGGCCATATTGGGCACCTGGTCACCATGACTGCTTTTAACTCTGGAAAAGTGGATATTGTCACCATCAATGACCCCTTCACTGACCTCAACTTCATGGTCTACATGTTACAGTATGATTCCATTCATGGCATATTCCTTGACAGAGTCAAAGCTGAGATCAGGAAGCTTGTCATCAATGGAACTCCCATAACCATCTTTCTGGAATGACATCCCACCAAAATCAAATGAGGTGAGGCAGGCGTTGACTACATTGTGGAGTCCTCTAGCATCTTCAAAACCATGGAGAGGGCTGGGGATCAGGGGGTGCCAAAAGGGTCATCATCTCTGCCATTTCAGCTGATGCCCTCATGCTTCTGAAAAGTGAACTATGATGAGTATGAAAACAGCCTCAGTATTGTCAGCAGTGCCTCCTGCACAACCAACTGCTTAGCCCCATTTACCAAAGCCATCCATGATAACTTTGGCATCATGGAGGAATTCATGACCACAGTTCATGACATCACTGCCACCCAGAAGACTGTGGAAGTTGGGCATGATAGTCTGGGAAGTTGTGGCATGATAGTCTCTGGGCTCTCCAGAACATCATCCCTGCCTCAATTGGTGCATCTAAGGCTGTGGGCAAGATCATCCCTGAGCTGAATGAGAAGCTCACTGTCATGGCCTTCTGTATCCCCACTGCCAACATGTCAGTCGTGGATCTCACCTGCCATCTGAAGAAGACTGCCACATATGATGATATCATAGGGCCCCCTTACAGTCATCCTCGGCTTCACAGAGCACCATATCATCTTCTCTGACTTCAACAGTGACACCCATTCTTTTACCTTGATGCTGGGATTGGCATTGCCCTCAAAGACCATTTTGTCAAACTCACTGCCTGGTGTGACAATGAATTTGGTTATAGCAACAGGGTGGTGGACCTTATGGCCCACGTGGCCTCCATGGAGTAAGAACCCCTGGACTACCAGCCCAGCCAGAGCATGAGAGTGAAAGAGAGGCCCTCAGCTTCTGGGGTGCCCCTGCCTACTCAGTCCCCCAGCTCACTGAGAATCTCCCCTCAAAACAGTTGATACACCAGATCCCTAAAGAGTGGGAGAGCCCTAGGGAGCCCCATCTTGTCATGTAACATCAAAAAAGTTCCCTGTAGTCAGCCAAAAACAAACAAACAAACAAAAAAAAAAAAAAAAAAAAAAGAGGGGGAGAGAGAAAAGAAAAAAAGAAAAACTGCAAAAGTTCTCATGCCTACCCTCTTTGTTGTGTGAAATTTGCCTAACTATATTATTTATAAACTATATTAAAAACTGAAATCCCAGAAGCTTAGCATACATCCTTCACTACTGCAGGCTAGAAAACTAATGAAAATGTCCCATCACAGCATTTTATAAGACTTCTAAGATCAAACTGAGGGACAAATAGCAAAGGATACCAAAAACTCCTTTTTCTCTTCAAAGGAAAAGAGATTAACCTAATACCATTGTTGCAACCTTCATTATTTAGTAATAGAAACTTCCTGGGTTCTTCATTTTTTTCAAGAATCAATAACAAAATATTAAATATTTGACCCTCAAGTATAGTTTTAAAAATTCATTATGTTAGCCTCACTAGCAGAAAAAGTTATCCATACTTCAGGTTTTTTTGTGATCATTCCTGTGATTTGGTTCCCAAAATATAGTAGAGGTAGTGAGAACATCTAGAAAATTTTAAAAGAGGTTAAAAAAACTCAATAAGAAAAATAGCAAAGCAAGGTCCTTTCAAACAGTAAGTTTTCTTCATGTGATAGAATCCTTCCCACTTAAAACCTATGATTGGTTCTCATACACAATTTTGCACCCTATGAAACACCTGAACAACTCTACTCTTGGATAAACAGTACTACTGTGTCTGAAAGAAGAAAGGTGAGAACTTTATTTCATAAAATAATGCAATGGAATTTAAAATGGAAGCTAAGGCACAATATACATTACATACATACATTTTTCTTTCACCTTTTTTTTCCAAGTACATATTTTATATTCAATAGGTTTGAAGCTTTGTTGATTTTTTCATTTTTTAAAAAAGGGAAAACATTTTCACTTAATTCACTATAAGTCTTTCTGTTCTGAGCCCAGGAAACAGACCCCCTGCATCCCTTTTGCTTCCACCGCCAACACCCTGATGTTGGGAGTAGGGTTGTCGCCCTCTGCTCCTCCTGCCCTCCTGCCCCTGCTGCATCTCTCTGTGCAGAACAATCTTCAAAAAGGAGGTTTAGACACAATGTACATTTCACAGGTGCACACACACATGCACACAGGCACCTCCCCAGAATACAGGTAGAACAGCAACTGCACTCAGAGAACACCAAAGAATGCATACGGATCCCCTGCTGTAAGGAGGGTAGGGACTGGGCCTCCTTTGTTCCTCAGTCCATACCCTTCCCACCAATTTCCCTGATAGGTACTATAGGAGGGAGTGAACAGCATAGTGGACCAAGCCGTGCCAGAGAGGACAGGGGCCAGGAACAGCTGAGGACAGGTGAGTGGAGAGTGCCAGCCTAGTAGGTAGTCTTATGACCAGAGAGATTGTTTGGGGAAGTCCAAGAGAAAGAAGACTGAGAGGGACTCCAGGCCTCAGGAACCTGATGGGTGGAGCTCCTGGAGCTTGCCCCTTGAAGAGCAAAAAGGGCCCAAACTTTGGGATTTGGGCTGGCCCTGAAGCCTTGGCCCACCAGCCTCTGCTGTTTTCCCCAGGACTAAATACACATTTGGTAAAACTAAGAGCTAGGCTGGCTCACATAGGGTCTCCCTATGACCCTCACACATGAGGACTGGTCCAACTCCAGGGTCCTAAGCCCTTTAGGCCTCCCACCATGGGTAGGCAAGGAAATCAGGGCCTGTCATGAAGGCTTCTCCTCTCCTCTCAGTCCTTCTCAGCTTCCCACACTTCCTTGGTCAGGCCCCTGGAAGAAGTTTTTAAAAAGTTCCTACATTTATAAAGACAGAAACAAATTCTCTGCCTAAAGGCCAGTGGGAGAAGAGGGGATGTTGTCTCTACTGTGATAAGTGTGGGGGGTGGACAGAGAGGGCTACAAAATATTTTTTTTCTTTTATAAAGTGCTTAGTGAGGGTGGAGCCTGTGGCTCAATGAGTAGGGTAGAGGCCCCATATACTGAGGGTGGTGGGTTCCAACCCAGCCCCAGCCAAATTTCAACATAAAAATAACTGGGCGTCATGGCAGGTGCCTGTAGTCCCAGTTACTCCGGAGGCTGAGACAAGAGAATTGCCTAAGTCCAAGAGCTGGAGGTTGCTGTGAGCTGTGATAACAGACACTCTACCAAGGGTGACAAAGTGACACTCTGTCTATAAAAATAAAATAAAATACTTAGTGAGTCTGTTTCAAAGTGTGTGCCTGTATATGTGTATAGATATACACATAGATACTGCTCACACTGCCCATGCATACCTGTGCACACATGTGCACATACATATACATATACATGTACACAATCTCACACACACACACACACACACACATGCACACACACACACACACACACACATACACACACACGTTAAATAAAGTCTTAGGGGAGAAAATATGGGCCAGGCTGGGCCAGGTTTGCACAGGCAAGACTGGAGGGCATGGGCCTGTCCAGGCTGGTAGATGGGGCACTCACTGTCCCCAGCACAGAACTCACACACCACAGCGTGCAGACACAGCAGCACCACTGGTTCTGCTCCTGACAAGGCATTTCACCCACTGCATGTGGAACACAGCCTTGTCCACTTGCTCCATGTGGGCCCACAGCTGCTTCTGGGGGGAAGTAGAGGGTGAAGAGCGAGAGCACCTCTGGGATGGAAAAAGGTGGGCAGGGCCTGGGTGTTCAGCCCTGAATGCAGCCACTTCAGCTTCTCCTGAAGCTTCGTCACCTGTACCTCTAGTGCATCATACTGCTCCTGGACCAGCTCATACTGGGTGCTAGCTGAAGGTAGATATCAAATTGTTCATATCTGTTAGGATTAACTTTATAAATTGAGGAGCATTCTGAGAGGGTAAATAAATGTTAATTATCAAAAACTCTTCATCTTGAGTTTTTCCTTTGACAGATATGTAGTGTCCACCATTATCTTTCCTTATCTATGTTGGTTTGAAACAAAATTTATTTGCACATAAAAATGCAACCCCTGGTGGTGCCTGTTGCTCAGTGAGTAGGGAACCAGTTCTATATGCTGAGGGTGGCAGTTTCAAACCTGGCCCAGCAAAACTGCAACAAAAAATAGCTGGGCATTGTGACAGACGCCTATAGTCCTAGCTACTTGGGAGGCTAAGGCAAAAGAATCTCATAAGCCCAAGACATGGAGGTTGCTGTGAGCTGTGACACCAGGACACTCTGCCAAGGGAAACAAAGTGAGACTCTGTTGGGAAAAAAAAAAAAAAAAAAGGAATCCCTGCTTTTTTCTGATTTCCATTTGCCCGTATTATAGATGTATATCCCTTCACCCTGAGTCTTTATCTTTTAAGTTGAGACTGTTGTATGCATCATATATCTGGCCTGAATTTTTGTATCCAGTCAGCCTATCTGTGCCTCTTTAGAGGACAATTAAGCCATTCCCATAATCGACAGAATTGATAAGTATGGTAGTGTTCTAGTTGTCATGTTTTTCAAATGTCCAGTGGAAATTTTTAATCCTTTCACCATGGTGGATGTTAGCTCTTGTCCAAGGTTTTCTGAGTGAGTCTACTATTGTGGTAGACAATTTAGCTGGTCATTATGTATAATGAATTTGTTTATTTCCTGGTGAGCTAGTTTAGTTATGGCAAATTGCTTCAACATGTGTAGGTAAGTAACATACTTGATTTTTCCATCACAAATGAAATTCAATTTAGCTGGATACAGGATCCTGGGCTGAACGTTGTTTTGTTTTAGGAAATTGAAGGTAGGTGACCATCCTCTTCTTTCTTGAAAAGTTTCAGCTGAGAGATCTGCAGTCATTCTAATATTCTTCCTCTTCTAGGTAATGCTTTTCTTGCATCTAGTTGCTTGCAGAATTTTCTCCTTCACAATAACTTTGACAAAGTTAATCACAATGTGTCTAGGAGATGCTGTATTTGGATTGAATCATGATGGGGTTCTGAAACTACTATCTGAATTTCTGTATCTCTTGCTATGCTTGGGAAATTGTCCTCCACAAAATCTTGGAGTACAGCATCTATATCTTTAAAACCATCCTCTTGTCCTTCTGGAGTTCTAGTAAGACAAATGTTTGATATAGTGAAGTGGTGCCACAGCTCTCTCAGTTCATAATCAGTTTTTGCTCTCCACCTCTCTGCTTCTTTGAGCATTTGGGAGCATTCAAGTGTTTTTTTCCTTTCTTATACCTGCTTAATTCTATTCCTCAGGGATTCTACAGTATTTTGGAGCTCCTCCAAAATCTTTTTCATTTCCTTGAGCTATGCTATCTCTTTTCTCATTGTTCCATATCCTTGGAGATTTTGTCTTTTAATTCATTAATTTGTTGAGGCAACATTTGCAATACTCTGAATTTTAATTTCCATTTTTTCCTTTATTCTTTTAATTGTATTAGCCATCCATGTTCTGAATTCTATTTCTCACATTTCAACAATTTGTTTATGAATAGCATCTTCAGTTGTATCTCCTTTATCATTCCTTGGGGGAATTGATCTACTCTGATTATTCGTGTTGCCAGAGGTTTTCCCCTGGTTCCACCCCATGATTATTTTTCGCAGTTTGGCTACTAAAGCTGGTAGAGTGTAATTGGATTTAGGGCTCCAGGAGCTGTAGTTAACAAGCCCTTTACCAAAGAACTGGGACTGGTGACTGTGGCTTTCCTCTTACATCTTTACAAAGGTCCCTTTCAGTTCTACTGCCAGAGACTCTGAGGATCTGATTGGTTTGATGGTGCTAGGTGGCTCTGTCTTATATTCAGTCTCTCTATGCAATCCTAGGTAGGTGAGGGATGTGGGTTGAAATCCCAGCTGGGGAGAGACACAAGCAACTAAAACACCCCATGCCTGACAAGTGACACTGGGAAGAGGAGAATCTGTCCCTCCCACTATAACACAACCAGAGCTCAACTTTGAATGGTCCTTGGGTGGGCAGCCTAGATCAAGAGTTGCAAACCAATTGTCCCCCAGCAGCACAATCACTGCACAATGGGGAGAGTTCAAAAGGAGGACTCTATCTACCAGACAGCAAAGATCCACTGGCAGCTGAATAGTGGCTCCCTCCACTGCTCAATGGTGTTAGGAAGACCTGACTTAGAAAAAGAGTTAATCCAGGGGATTAGCATCTCCTTCCCACCTCATACCACAGCCATGTCGGCCAGTGGTAACCCCACAGGGCTTTGGCCCAGTTCCCTTCAATTAGGAAAGGAGACAGGGATATGTGCTTGCCAGAGTCAAAGGAGAGTCAGTGCCTCCTTGCCTGGGACACTGCAATCTAGAATGTACTGAGGGACTAAATTATAAGTTAATACTTTGAGAATGCTCTTCTTTCAGTTATTACATTTATCTTTTATCTTATCTGAATTCTTTGAGGTTGACTAAAATGTGAGCAGATATTGAAGACTTTGCCACATTTTCCACATTTGCAACATTTTTCACTGGTATAAATTCTTCAATGTATAGTTTGGTGTGAACAACTGTTAAAGGTTTTGCCACATTCTTCACATCTGTACAGTTTCTTTCCAGTATGAATTACTTTATGTACTGTAAGAGCTCAGGACTTGTAAAAGGCTTTGCCACATTCCTCAATTTGTATGTTTTCTCTCCAGTATGAGTTCTGTTATATATTGGAAGAGCTGAGCAATTGTAAAAGGCTTCACCACATTCTTCACATTTGTAGGTTTTCTCTCCAGTATGAATTTTTGCCATATTCTTCACATTTGTAGGGTTCCTCTCCAGTATGGATTCTCTTATGTGTTTTAAGATCTGAGCAGTGGTTAAAGGCTTGGGAACAATCCTCACATTTGTAAGGTTTCTCTCCAGTATGAATACTTTTATATATACTAAAAACAGAGCACTGGTTGAAAGTTTTACCACATTCTTGACACTTATAGAATTTCTGTCCTGTGTTAACTTACTTATGTTCAGAAAGATTTGACCTGTCATGAAAATCTTTGGCATGTTTGCTAGCTTTGAAAGTTTTCTTTCTAGTATGTCTTACCTTATGCCTATCTATATTTTTAGATTTACTAATAACCCACATACATTTATTACCTTGAAAGCTTGTCCTATGTGTAGTTGACAAAATTTGGGCTAGTCCCTTATAACAGTTTCTGCCTCAGTTTTTACCCTCACCCATTCTTTCCCAGTCTTTTCTTATGTGTAAATTGTCAAGGCCACAGATTCCATATTTTGTCATTATTCTTTTTTGGTACAAATCCATTATATCCTGCTCTGGTAAAAAGTCCTGGGTATAATGAGAAGACATTTCTAAAAGAAATGAAAATAATAATTCATCTCACTTTTGAAACTCAGGAGAGTAAACTTCATCTGGCCTTCTGTGGCCTTTCAAAAGACTGTTTTCTGTTTTTCATAAAAACTAATGTAACTCTCTGTTTTAGATATGCAAATATCATAAAAATTATGGTATTATAATAATGCATAAAACATTTTATATTTGTGCTATAAAATGTGAAAAACAAAAATATTTTATATGGAACTCAAGTTAAGTTGTACCATGTTAACATATGTTGTAAATCCAAAAGACTTTTGGAAAGTCTCATGATAAATATAAAGAGTATTTATAGAGATATAGAGAAAAAATTGGGAAAGAATAGTTGTCTCCAAAAGTCAATGAGACAAAAAGGACATCAAGACAGAAAAAAGAAGAGAAAGTAGTGACAAATATAGAAAACAATTATAGGGAAAGAACAAGTTCTCCATTTTTAAAAAATTATATAAAATTGATGCCTTAGGTGTTCCACTTAAATGAAATAAATTGAATAAAGGGTCTAAAAATCCAGCTTCATTGTATACAAGAGTCTCAACATCATATCTAATAAAAACTAGATGTTAAAATTGGCAGGATAGAAAAAGCATAACAAAAAAGATGTTAACAATAAGAGAGCACAAGCAGACACAATTATGGTAGGCACATTATAGTTTATGTCAATCATATTATATTTTTAAAGGTATACTTTATTTTTTTTTTGAGAGAGAGTCTCACTATGTCTCCCACAGTAGAGTGAAGTGATGTCACAGCTCACAGAAACCTCAAACTCTTGGGCTATCATGATTCTCTTGTCTAAGCCTCCCAGGTAGCTGTGATTATAGATACCAACCACAATGTCCTGCTACTACTTTGTTATTGCTGTTATGGTTGTCGCAGTTGTCATTGATGTTTAACAGGTTGTAGGCTGAGTACAAACCTGCCAGCCTCGGTGTATGTGGCTGGCATTCTACTCACTGAGCTACGGGAGCTGAACCTAAAAATATAGTTTAAATACTGTCACAAGAGACAAATAAATTTAAATATTAAAATTATCATTCACATGGAAGTAATAATTATATATATACACACACACACATACATAATATACATATATATTTCTCTTAAATGAATATTCACAAATATGTAAAAAAAAAGACTGACAGAATTGCAGCAAGCAGTGAGGAGCTATATTATAGCATACTTCAATATTCTAATTTCTATAATAATACATTCAGTAAGATAAATAATAACAAAAAATAGAATTTGAAAACACTGTAAAGCATTAAGTCCTAACAGAGGTATAGAGACACAGAACAAAAGAATATACAATCTTCTCAATAGCTCATAAAATATTTGGTCTGGAAAGACCACTTGTTCTGTCATTAACAATTCTTAAGCAATTTAAAAAATTTAATGCTATCTACTTTCACTTCTCACAAAAATGGTATTGGAGTATAAACCAATAAAAGAAGAACAGGAATATAACCACAAATACACAGAAAATAAACAACACAATTTTGAACGTACTCTTGTTCAAGCAGTGGAAGACTTAATGCTCAGAAGATGCCCATACTGCTCAAAATAATATGCTCATTTAATACAATCTTTTTCAAATTCCCAATTTCTTACTTTTGTGTGTGTGTGTGAAAATAAAGACAGCCATCCCCAAAATCATTTGAAATCCCAAGGCACCACGAATATCTCAACAGTCATTCAAAAAAGGAACTATGGTATGGACACCACACTTTCTCATTTCAAAACATTAAAATGCTATAGTAATGAAAGTAGTTTTATAATGAGAAAAAGGTAGGCAACGAGACCAGTAAATCAGAAGAAACAAAAGTATAAATTCTTGCACAGATTTTTTTTCTAATAGCTATTTACAGACCCATATTCATCAAAATACTCACAAAAACCAGAAAATGAAAGTAATCCAAACTGCCTTTACCAAATGAAGGAATAAATGCAATTTGGAATATAAAAATAATGGATTATTTTTCAGCTTTTCAGAAACAGGTAATCTTATATGTAATAATATAATTAGTATAATAGTAAACAGTATAATTAACATGAAAAACAGGCTGAAAGTACAAATGGGGGAAACAGCAGATGAATCCTGACAATATGAAAAATCAGAATAGATTAAGTAGTCTCAAGTTAACTGATCTCAAGAGATTGCAAGGGAGATACAGTATAAAATACCATCCATAGGGAAATGATTTAAATTATAGGAAAATAACCCAGATTATGGATGGCAAATACATGAATGGGATTAAGGAGGAGATGAAAAGAGACATCCAAAAATAACAACAACAACAAAAAAAGTCATCTCAAGAAATTAGTAAAATTAGAGACAAAGTCACCAAACATCTGGTTATAAGTAGAAAAGATGCAGTAGACCTTAAGTAATTGAAAGAAACATTCAAGGAGTATCAAAATACAATACAAAAGCTTACTAGTAGAGTAGAACATGGAGAATAAAGAAATTCAGAAATTAAAGACAAAACTTTTGATCATTAAATGAGGCAGGAAAAAGGAAAAAAAAAAAAAAAAGGACAGAATATTCCCTGAAAGAGTGATGAGATTATTCTAAAAGATCAAATGTCCAAATTATAGGGATTCCCGGCAGAGAAAATGGTCCCCAAAAGAACTGAAGTTCTACTTCAAGACATCATGGCATAAAATTTCCCAAGCATTAAGACCAATATAGAATTAAGATAGCAGATAGATTCAGAACTCCAGCTCAAGTCAATCTAAACAATGCATCTCCTAGAAACATTGTAATTAACATTGGCAAAACGAATGCAAAAATGCTTTAAGCAGTCAATTATAGAAAAAGTCTTACCTACAAAAGGAAAACTATCAGGATGATAGCAGACCTTTCAGTTGAAACTGTAAACTCCAGAAGAGAGTGGTCATCTATCTTTAACCTTTTTAAACAAAACTATTTTCATCAAAGGATCCTATATCTTCCTAAACTAAGTTTCATATGTATGGAGAAATTTAATACTTTACTGACATAAAAATGTTGATAAAATTTGCCACAACTAAACCAACTCTACAAAAAGTACTCAGACCTGTTCTTCATACTGATAAGCACAATTGTCCATCACCAAAGTATAAACAGACAGAAATTTAAAAACAAAGCCTACCTTCCATAATGGCTCATGGGATAAAACAATTCAACAGACCTGCTCAGAATGAAACAAACAAAACTCTACCATACATATCAGTTCTCTTAACAAATGTAAATGGCTTGAATTTCTCACTTCAGAGGCACAGGCTAGCTGACTGGATAAATGTAAGCAAAAAATGCATGTGACCTCTATGAATAAAATAGAACTTGGGCTGAAGAGATAGAAAATAATACTCTAGGAAAATGGAAACCGGAAAAAAAGCTGGGGCTGCAAACTTATTTACAGATACACTTGGATTTAAACCAAGAAAAATAAAGACAATGATAGACTTTCTGTACTGGTCAAGGGAACTACACAACATAAAGATTACATGTGTCTGTAGAATGCACACCTGTCTTCAGAGAAGCTTTCTGTTCATGTCTCTTGCTAACAATGAAATGGGATTACTTATTATTTTCTTATTAATAAGTTTGAGTTCTCTGTGAATTCTGGTTAGGGTTAATGGTGGGACCTCACCTAAAAAGCATATTGCAAGGGTACAAGTCAAATCTATCAAGAATTGACACAAATTTCTTAACACTGTGATTAAGTAAATGAGGTAAAAGATGTGTTAATTATGATGTAAGCACTCCAATATGTACACATAAACAACACATTAAATCCCACAAAGGGATCTAATAAATGCATTCATGATCTATGTATATATGACTTAATAAAAAATTTAAAAAGACAGAGATTACACTTGTTAACCTCTATCCCCTCTATCTAAATGCTGCTAGATATAAAAAATGAATCTTAAATGATTTGAATGATATAATGCCTTCCAGCTCCATAATAGTTGTAGATTTTAATACCTGTTTGACAGTACTGGACAGATCCTCCAGGAAGAAACTAAACAAAAAGTAATGGATTTAAACATGACCCTAGAACAAATGGATGTAATAGACATATATAGAACATTTCATTCTAATAAAACTAAATATAAGTTTTTTCTCATCAGCCTGTGGATCATCTTTCAAAACTGATCATATATTAGGACAGAAATCAAAACTCTAAATATTTAAAAGAATAGAAATTATGCCTTGTATCTCTGCAGACTATTATAGAATTAAAATAGAACTCAACACCAACATATATATTCATACCCACATAAAGTCATAGAAAATCAACAGTCTTTTGCTGAAAAACAGCTTGGATAAGGATGAGTTTAAGAAGAAAATCATTAGATTTCTTGAACAAAATAACAATAAAAAACTGTGGGATAATGGAAAGCCAATTCTAAAAGGGAATTGTTTTTTAGTATTATATGTCTTCATCTAGAAAACAGAAAGATCAAGCCAACAACCTAATGGGCCATCACAAGCAACTGGAAAAAGAAGAACAATCTAATCTAAAAACATGAAAAAGAATAAAAAGCTAAAATTAGAGCAGAATCAAATACAATGAAAAACAAAAGAATCATTTAGTAGATCAGTGAAATAAAAAATTGGTTCTTTTGAAAGATTAATAAAATCAACAAATGATTGCTAGACTAACCAGGAACAGAAGAATACGGTATCTAATAACCTTGATCAGAAATGAAAAAGGGGAAATAACAGATACCATGGAAATACAGAAGATGCTCAACAATTATTTAATACTACAAATAACTCTAGGCCCAGAAATATGGATGAATTCATAGAAGCACACCACCTTCCTAAAGTCAACCAGAAAGATTAGAAGTTTTGAATAGACCTATATCAGGCACTGACATTACATAAAAAACACAAAATTATCAAAAAAAAAAAAAAAAAAAAATCCCAGGACCAAATGGTTTTACACCAGAATTCTTTAAACATTTAAAGAGGAATCAGTACCTGTATGGCATAATCTACCAAAACATAGAGAAGAAATAAATCATTTCTAACAGATTCCAGAAATAAAATATTACCATGATTCCAAAACAAGGACAGCACCCAACATATAAGGACTATTATACCTAATATTATTAATAAATATTAAAATATACAGTAAAATTGTTGCATGTAAGGATACAAATACATATTGAAAAAATTATACATCATGATCAAGTAGGCTTTATCCCAGAGGTGCAAGATTAGTTCAACATAGGTAAATCAATAAATGTAATTCACCACATAAGAAACATCAAAAGTAGAATGGTGCCCATAGCTAAGTGGTTAGGGCACTAGCTACATATATGGAGCTGGTGGGTTAGAACCCAAACTGAGCCTACTAAAACAATAATGATGACAACAACAAAAATACAGCATGGCATTGTGGTGGGCACCTATAGTCCCAGGTATGTGGGAGGCTGCAGCAAGAGAATCACTTAAGCCCAAGAGTTTGAGGTTGCTGTGAGCTGTGATGTCATAGCACTTTACTGAGGGTGACATAATGAGATTCTTTCTCAACAAGAACAACAACAACAAAAGACCCTATGGTTGTCTCAATTGATGCAGAAAATGAATTTGACAAAATCCAGAATTCTTTTCTGACAAGAACGCTTAAGAATACAGGTATAGATGGACATTTCCTAAATTGATAGAAACCTTCTAAAACTAACTACTGCCAATATCACATTAAATGGAGTAAAACTGAAGGAATTTCCCATTAGAACTGAAACCAGACATGGATAAACACTGTTCCTGCTGCCATTCAATATAGTGCTGATAGTCTTAGCCAATGGAATCAGGAAAGAGACGAAGATCAAGGGTATTCAAATGGGGACAGTGAAGGCCAAACTCTTACTTTTTGTGGATATGATCTCATACCTAGAACAACTCTAGGACTCAACTATAAAGTTATTAGAGGAGATCAATAAATACAACAATGTCTTGATGTACAAAATCAAAAACCAAAATTTTATAGCCTTTATAATACACCAGTAATAGGCTGAGAATCAACTAAAGACCTAATGCAATTCACAATCGCTCCAAAGAAAATGAAATACCTGGGAATATATCAACAAAATACATGAAGGATCTCTATAAAGAAAACTATGAAACACTGAGAAAAGAAATAGCAGAAGACATTAACAAATGGAAGAACATACCATGCTCCTGGATGGAACAAATTGACGTCATTGAAATGTTCATACTACCCAATGTAATCTGCAGATTTAATGCATGTAGGATAATATTTAGAAATAAACATATCCTACATCAAGCACACAAAGTGAACTCAGTGTGAGTTTAAAACCACTTGCCATTCATAACAATGCAGTTCTCATGAAAGCACAAATGTAGTATTTTAAAGAACTTGAAAAAGTAGTACAGTTTTTAATATGTAATCAGGAAAAAAAAATAGCCAATACAATTCCTAGAAATAAAAATAAATCTGGAGGCATCAGGCTATCAGACTTCAGGTTATACAAGTCTATAATGATCAAAACAGCATGACACTGGCATAAAAATGGAGATATGCATTTCTTGAATAGAATAGAGAACATAGGGATGAATTCAGTCATGTATAGCCATGTGCTCTTTAATAAACCAAACAAAAGCATGTATTGGGAAAAAGAATCCCAATTTAATAAATGAGTCTAGAAAAACTTCTTTGGCACATGTGGAATATTGAATTTGAATCAGCATTTCTCACCACTGACAAAAAATTGAGCCCTTTTGGATAAAAGATTTTGATTTAAGACATACAACCAAAAATTACAAAATAAAGTTGAGAAAAACTCTTGACAAAATCAACCTGGGGAAAAAAATTTAGGAAGAAGATCATTTTGGCAATTGCAGCAACAACAAAAATAAATAAATGGCATATGATCAAGCTAAAAAGCTCTGCACAGCTGAGGGTACCACAACTAAAGCTAACAGAAATTCTTCAAAACGGGAGAAGATATTTGCATGCTATGAATCTGACAAAGAGTTGATAACTAGAATCTACAAAGAACTCAAATTAATCAACACAAAAGAACAAATAACCTCATTTATAAGGTGGCAAGAGACACAAACAGAAAATTCACTAAAGATGACAGATACATGACTACCAAACACAAGAAAAAATTCTCACCATCCCTAATCAGAGAAATTCAAATCAAAAATCTCTAGAGATATTGCTTCACTCCAATGAGATTAGCCCAAACCACAAAATGCCAAATGTGTAGATGCTGGCGTGGATGTAAAGAGAAAGGAATACTTTTTCACTGCTGGTGTGATTGCAAAGTACCTCATCTTCTATGGAAAGAAGTATGAAGAATTCTCAAATAACTAAAAAGCTTCCATTTGTTCCTATAATCACATTATTACTAATCTACCCAGAAGAAAAACAATCACTTTACCACAAGGACATTTATACCAGAATAATTATAGCAGCTCAGTTAACAATGGCCAAGACATGGAAATAACCCAAGTGACCACCAAATGCTGTATAGACTAAAAAAGTGTGGTATATGTATACCATGGAGTACAATTAAATATAAGAAAAGATAGAGACTATACATGTTTTGTGTTTACTTGCATGGAGCTGAAACACATTCTTAGTAAAATATCACAAGAATATAAAGTTATGAAATTATAATGTGTTAGTGTACAACAAAAACACTATTTACTGAACTCATTACAAGATTACAGGGCATTAAATAATACAGAAAATATGTCCCATTGGAGAAAAATAAATCTTCAGGAATTAACCCTTGAGGAATGGAGGTCTTTATTTTATCTTAAAAAAAATTCAAAATAATCATCTAAAACATGCTCTATATTCAAAAACAAAACACAAATAGAATTATCAAAATGATGCCTGAAGAAATTGAGATATTAACAAAGAGATTAAAAAATATACAATGCACCTAAATTGTAGAACTGAAGAATATAATAACTGAGTTGAAATATTTCCTACAGATATACAATAGCAGAATTAATGTATCAGATCAAACACAAAAATTAAAATATATTATTTGAACATATTGAGTCAGGGAAGCAAAATTTTAAAAAGGAAAACTGAAAGTGGAGTTAGAACTTACTAGACACAATCAAATTGATCAATATATGTAATAAAGTAATCCTAGAAGGGGAATAAAGAGGAAAAGTACAGAAAGGTGACTTGGGAAATAAAAGAGCTAATAAATTCTCAGATTTCAAAGTGATAAAAAAAAAAAAAAAAATACCTACCAGGTAAGAATCCTTGGCCTGGAAAATTTTTACTTCAAAAACAATAAATAAATAAATAAAATAAACAAAAAAAATTTTATGATGTTTTTCTCTACTAGAAAAGTCCTCCAAGAAAAGTTCAAAGGAGTCTACTATATGCAAATAATGAAATAATGTTGAGTAGTATTATACAAAACATGAACATAAAAGACTCCCTTTTAAAAGCAAATTTATATACAATTATAGAATTCTCCACTATCATAATGATGGTGCATAAAATCTTCAAAATTCTGCTACAGATTTTAAAAAATACATAAATGTGTGAAGATTTGTTAATATATGCCCATATTATAAAAACTTATAATTTGTGACATTAATAACAAAGTATCCAATATAAAGAGATACAGTTTTTCTACTCACCTGAAGTTAAATTATTATGAGATTAAAATATGTTATAACATAGAGATATTTTATGTAGTTTCCCTACCTCAAGGTGATCACAAAGAAAACACCTATAGAAAATCTGCAAAAGCAAATGAGAAGATAATTAAACCATTTCACTACAAAATCAACAAAACAAAAATGAAAGCAATGAAAGAGGAAATGAGAAAAATTATACCTAGAGGGCACATGGAAAACAAAAAAGAATGACAAAAGTAAATTCATTTTCTAAAATATAAATAGATTAAGCTTTGTAATGAAATATACTAAAGTGGATGTGGGGATTGCCTGAGACAGGCATCTGCTAGCTTCATTTGCCAGCAAATTAATAAACTTCTCTTTCCTTTTCCTAAAAAAAAAAAAAGTGGAACTGGACCTCTGAGCAGAGAAGCAGACAATAGTGTGGACTGAGTCTGGTGGGTGGGGGTGTGAATCCCTGCTCCAATTGTGCTGTTGTATACCCTTAAATTCTTCTCTGTTAGAGAGAAGAGCAAGATGGAAGCTGAGTAACGCTTCCTTGCAACTGGGTACAGTGAGACTGGGGAGAGAAGACTCCAGTCATCTCTGGCTGGTGGTATCTGCCAAAAAACACCCTTTTGGTGACACAGAGAGGCAGCAAGAAACTTCTAGAACCCATGAGGAGAATAAAAGCAGTGGACAACTGGCATGTGCTTGTATGTGTTCGTTTGGTCTAATCCCATTGGCAGCTGTAAGTACAGCAGTGAGATTGAAAACTGAAAAGGCCTTACCTCTGAGTTTTTTTTTTTTTTTTTAGTTAGCACTCAGTTAAACTATCTTGGCAGAACTTGGGAAGAGTGTGGAGGACTTTACGAGTTGTCTATGGCCCCAGACTGAGCCACTGAGCTGGATGAAGCTAATAGTGTTCAGGTGGGGGCCATACAGACCTGGCAAGCTCTGCCCTCAGGGTTGCAGAGCAAGGATCAGGCGTGAGACCTTGGGCAAGTAATCTAGTAACTGAGCAGCCTAAAAGTGGGGAGAGAAGCCTTACAGCCTGGGACCTCAGGGGTGTAGAGAGAGATTGGTTTTGATACAATGGAATTCTCATCCTTCTGCTCCAGTACCAAAAGGGCTCATCAAAACCCTATTCCAGATGCACAGTAACTTAAAGAGCAACAGGAGGTGAAAGGAAAAGTAGGACAAGAAAACAGATAAAAGAAAACACTCAGGAAGAAGAATCCACAGAAAAATCCTTGCAACATGAAAAACAAGTCCAGAGCACTCCCCACCCCCAGGGACTTTGAGGTAGCTACTGCATAGCATTGCACTTATAAGGAGATGTTAGAAATGTCAGGAAGGGAATTTAGAATACAGATGATGAAAACAATGAAGAAAATGAGGAAACTACTAATGAAGTGGAAAATAACCAAAAGGAAATTCATAAACAGAATCAAATAAGAGATGAATGATATGAAGAATATAGAAATGATATAGCAGACCTGACGAACCTAAAGAAGTCAATGAGGGAACTTAAAGATGCAATAGAAAATATTAACAACAGATTAGTCCATACAGAAGAAAGAATCTCAGAGGTAGAGGACAAAGCTCTTGAGACAACTCACATAGTTAAAGATGCATAAAAGAAGAGAGAGAAAGCAGAACGTACACAGACAGAAAAATGGGACTTTACTAAGTATTCAAACATACTAGTTATAGGTATCCCAGAAGGGGAAGAAGAATGTTCCAGGGTAATGAAAACCATACTACAGAATACTATAAATGAAAATTTCCCAAATATCATGAAAGAATCTGACATATTTCTTTCAGAGGAATATGGGACCCAAGGTCACCTCAACTCCAACAGAGTTTCTCCAGAAAACATTGTGATGAACCTGTCCAAAGTCAATACAAAATAAAAGATTCTTCAACCTGCCAGGAGCAAGCACCAGTTGACATACAGGGGCAAATCCATCAGGGTGACTGTAGACTTCTGTAATGAAACATTTCATGCCAGAGGACAATGGTTATCTAACTTTAATCTACTTGAAGAGAACAATTTCCAGGCCAGAATTCTATATCCTGCTAAGCTAAGCTTTAATACTCACAGAGTGATCAAATCATTCCCTAATATGCAAACGTTGAGAAAATACACCTAAACAAGACCAGCTCTACAGGAAATACTTCAACCTATTCTACACACTGACCATCACAAGGGATCAACAGCAAAGTAAGAACTCAGAAATTAAAGGACAGAACCTAACTTCTACAATGATGCAAAAGCTAAAACTAAGCAATGAACTCTCACAAAATAAAATGAATTGAACTCTACCACACTTATTAATTATCTCAATAAATGCTAATGGCTTGAATTCCTCACTGAAGAGGCGTACATTGGCTGACTGGATTAACAAAACACAAGCCATCTGTTTGTTGTCTCCAGGAAACACACTTAGCTTCAAAAGACAAATTAAGGGTTGGAACACAATTTTTCAGGCAAATGGAATTCATAAGAAAAGAGGAGGTGCAATCTTATTTTCAGATACATGTAAATTTAAAACAACTAAAGTAAAAAAAAATACAAACCTGGTCACTTTATATTGATCAAGAAAAATACAACAAGAAGACTTTTCAATTCTAAATATTTATGCAGCCAACTTAAATGCTCCCAGATTCTTGAAACAGACTTTACTCAGTGTGAGCAATATGATATCCTATAACACCATAACAACAGGGGACTTTAACACTCCTCTTAGAAATGGACAGATCCTTTAAACTGAAATTAAACAAAGATATAAGGAACTTACATGCAACCCTAGAACAACTGTGCTTAATAGATGCATATAGAACACTCCATTCCAAAGATAAAGAATATACATTCTTCTCATTTTACTTTGTATCTTCTCAGACCACAAGGTACTAAAAATGGAACTCAACTCCAACAAAAACTATCAACCCAACACAAAGGTATGGGAATTAAACAATCTTCTGTTGAATGGCAGTTGCCTGCAGAAAGAAATAAAAGAGGAAATCATTAACTTCCTTGAGCACAAGAACAATGAAGACACAAGCTACCAAAACCTGTGGGATACTGCAAAAGCAGTTCTGAGAGGAAAATTTATCACCTTAGAAGCTTACATTCGAAAAACAGAAAGAGAGTGCATCCAAAAACTCACAAGCCATCTTATGGAATTTGAAAAAGAAGAACAATCCAAGCCTAAACCCAGGAGGAGAAAAGAAATATCCAAAATTAAATCAGAGATAAATGAAATTAAAAACAAAAAATCCTTTAAAAATTTATGAAACAAGGAGTTGAATTTTGAAAAAATAAAATAGATAAACTTTGGCCAGAAAAATTAAAAATAGAAAAGTAAAATGTTCATTAACCTCAATCAGAAATGATAAAGTGAAAATAACAACTGATATCACAAGAGATGCAAGAGATGCAAGGAATCATCTCTGAATACTACCAGAAACTCTATGCCCAGAAATTTGACAATGTGAAGGAAATGGATCAATGTTTGATATCACACCCTCTCCCTAGACTTAGCCAGGAAGAAATAGAGCACTGAACAGACCAATTCCAAGCACTGAGATTAGAGAAACAATAAAAAAATCTTACATCAAGAAAATGCCCTGGTCTGGATGCCTTCACTCCAGAATTCTATCAAACCTTCCAGGAAGAGCTTATTCCTGTACTACAGAAATTATTCTTAAAAAATTGAGGAGAAAGGAATCTTCCCCAACACATTCTATGAAGCAAACATCACCCTGGTACAAAAACCTGAAAAATACCTAACTAAAAAGGAGAATTTCAGACCAATTTCACTAATGAACATAGATGGAAAAATTCTCAACAAAATCCTAGCCAATAGATTACAGCTTATCATCAAAAAAAGTGATACATCATGATCAAGTAAGTTAAATCCCAGGGATGCAAGGCTGGTTTAACATATGCAAGTCCATAAATGTTATCCACCTTATCAAAAGAAGCAAAAATAAAGATTATGTGATCCTCTCAATATATGCATAAAAAGCATTTGAAAAAAAAGCAGCATATTTTTCTAATTAGAACACTGAAGAATAAAGGCATAGGTAGTATATTCAATTAGTAATTGAAGCTAAGTATGACAAAACCATAGCTAGTATTTACTAAATGGAGTAAAATTGAAATATTTTTCACTTAGAACTGGAACCAGACAAGGTTGTCCTCTGTCACCATTATTATTCAACATAGTGCTGGAAGTTCTAGCCAATACAGTTAGGCAAAACAAGGAAAGAAAGGGCATCCAAATGAGAGCACAGGAGATCTAATTCTCCCTCTTTGCTGATGATATGATCTTATACTGAGAGAACCCCAAAGACTCAACCCCAAGACTACTGAAAGTTATCAAAAAATACAGTAATGGGGGAGGGGTAAGATGATCAACTGGAAATAGCTTCTGAAAGAGGCTCCTATCCAAAAGAAAAGACAAAGTCTAGAAACAGCCCAATTAAGCTGAAGACCGTGAGGCCGAGAAAGAAATGACAACTGCAGGTGACCTCTGCTGAGACAAGCTACGACTCCAAGAAATCACCCTTCAGATACAAAATTCATCTGAAAGGAAAAGTGTCTGCACCCTCTCCGAAGAAAGCTGTGGGTTTTTTGTTTTCTATCTCCTTTCTTTTTTTCTCTTAGTTTGCTCCTGCAGATTTTCTACAGACAAGCAGTGAACTGTGGACCTCTTGTCTCCATCCTACTGGTTAGTGCTGTGGGAAGTGGGGACTACTTCCTCAGAGGGACCCTGCTGTAACTCTGAACATTCTCTTTCTAGGCAGAAAAATTAAACTAAAGTCTTCCCTGCCATTTTGAACTCCAACTAAACCCTTCCACCCTTACCTGATGAACCAGAAGACTAACCCTGGTTGAGACTGAGGGAGAAGGTCCTAGAGCAGTGCCCCCCCTGCATCTGCCAGACTAAGTGATCTCCTGCATTAGACTTTGGGGTCACACTGAGCCTCCCCCCAACCCTGACAGGGACTCCATCGGCAACCGTGCGGCCACTCCAGGCCTCCACATGCCCGCATGGGCCAGGCACTCTACCTGTAACCATGTAGTCTTGCGCCTCATGCCCATTGGGCCTCCACCCGCCCTGGCCAGGAACTCCAGGAGCCATGCAACCCACATCCTCCCTCTCATACCCTCCCAGCCTCCACACCAGCCCCTCCTGTCTGGCCAGAAACTCTGGAAGCTGTGCAACCCACTCCCTTCCTCTGGAGCCCTCCCTACCTCAGTGCAGAGTCCTCCTCCTGGCCAGAGACTGCTGGAGCCCCAGGCTCCCTGTGCCAAAGTCACCAGGTGCCAGGTATTCCCAGAATCATGTGAACCATCCCACACCCTGTTGCTGGATCTGGGTGTGCCACACTCCGGAGCTGCTCCCACAGCCAGAACTCCCTGGCTCGGGCAGTCCCAGAGGAGCTACACAGGGTCAATCCCTACAAAGATACAGCAAAAATACAGTGATCCCACTGGGGTCTAATCTTGGAAAGACACTTCCTCAACTCTAAGGATGGCTGGAGGCAATGGTGAAAAATAATGGGGCAGAATCAATGGAAAAACACCAGAAATATGAATAATCAGAGTAGATCAACTTCCACAAGGAACAACAAAACAGACACGGCACAAGATCCCATGCATAAACAAATGGCTGAGATGTCAGAAATCAAATTCAGAATCTGGATAGCAAATAAGATTGAATTAGAATTTCAGGCAGCAATCCAAAGATATCTTAAGAATTCAACAAATTCAAAGACAAAATGACCAAAGATTTTGACACCTTGAGACAAGAAGTTGCAGCCCTCAAAGATCTGAGAAATACAGTAGAATCCATCAGTAATAGAATGAAGCAAACAGAAGAAAGCATTTTTGATATTGAAGACAAAGCTTTCGAACTCTCCCAAACTTTCAAAGAGGAACATAAATGGAGGGCAAAAACAGATCACTCACTCAGAGAGCTCTGCGATAATTCAAAGAAAACCAATACTCACCTTATATGGAACCCTGAAAGAGAAGAAGTGGCTTCACAAGGTACAAAGTCTCTTCTTTTTTTTTTTTTTTATTAAATCATAGCTGTGTACATTGATATGATCATGGGGCATCACACACTAGTTTCACAGACTGGTTGACACATTTACATCACACTGGTTAACATAGCCTTCCTGGCAATTTCACAGTTATTGTGTGTCTTTCCTTCATGAGATTATGAAAGAGAACTTTCCAGACATGCCAAGTGATTCTGAAATTCATAAAGCAGACAGTTTAAGAACTCCAGCATGATTCAATCTGAATAAGACATCCCACGGACACATCATAATCAATTTCACTAAAGTTAATATGAAGGAGAAAATTCTGAAAGCAGCCAGATGTAGGAAAACCATAACCTACAAAGGGAAGACAATTAGAATGACTGTAGATCTCTCTGCTGAAACCTTTTAAGGTAGAAGAGGATAGCCATTGAATTTTAATCTCCTAAAACAAAATAACTTTCAACCCAGGATCCTGTATTATGCTAAACTGAGTTTCATTTATGAAGGTAAAATTAAATACTTTAATGACATTCACAGGTTTAAGAAATTTGCCATAACTAAACCAGCACTCCAGGATATTCTCAAACCTATCCTCCATAATGACCAGTGTAATCCTCCACCACAAAAGTAAACTCACTCAGAAACTTTTGATCAAATTCCAAGTTCCACAAGTCGCAAAAGGATTAATAATGTCCACCGGACTTTCAAAAGGTTTATCAATATTCTCAATTAATGTGAATGGTTTAAATTGTCCTCTAAAGAGGCACAAGTTGGCTGACTGTATATGAAACCTCAGGCCAGATATCTGCTGCATACAAGAATCTCATTTTACCTTAAAAGATAAATATAGACTCAAGGTGAAGAGATGGTCATCTGTATTCCAGGCAAATGGAAAGCAGACAAAAGCAGGTGTTGCAATCCTATTCGCAGATACAATAGGCTTTAAGCCAACCAAAAAAAGGAAGGATAAGGGTGGACACTTCATATTTGTTAAAGGTAATACTCAATATAATGAGATTTCAATTGTTAATATTTATGTACACAAGCAGAATGCACCTCAAATTATAAGAGAAACTCTAACAGACATGAGCAACTTAATTTCCTCCAGTTCTATAGTAGTCAGAGATTTTAAAACCCCTATAGCAATGATAGATAGATCCTCCAAAAAGAAGCTAAGAAAAAAAAAAAAAAAAAAATTAGATTTAAACTTAACCATTCAAATTTGGATTTAACAGACATCTACAGAACATTTCATCCCAACAAAACTGAATACACATTCTTCTTGAATCAGCCCATGGAACATACTCCAAAATTGATCACATCCTAGGTCACAAGTCTAACCTCAGCAAATTAAAAAAAAATAGAAATTATTCCTTGCATCTTCTCCAGACCATCATGGAAGAAAAGTTGTACTCAATAACAATAGGAATCTGCATACTCATATCAAAACATGGAAGCTAAATAACGTTATGCTGAATGATAGATGGGTAATAGGTGAGAATAAGAAAGAAATTACTAAATTTTTGGAACAAAATGACAATGAAGACATGAATCATCAGAACTTCTGGGATACTGCAAAGGCAATCCCAAGAGTGAAATTTATAGCACTGTAAGCCTTTCTCAAGACAACGAAAAGAGAGGAAGTTAATAACTTAATGGGATATCTCAAACAACTGGAGAAGGAAGAACATTTCAACACCAAACTCAGTAGAAGAAAGGAAATAACCAAAAGTAGAGCTAAATTAAATGAAATTGAAAACTAAAGAATTATACATCAGATCAGTAACTCTAAAATTTGGTTTTTTAAAAAAGTCAATAAAATAGATAAACTGTTGGCTAACCTAACTAGGAAAAAGAGTAAAATTTCTAATTTCATCAATCAGAAATGGTAAAGACAAAACAACAGACCCCTCAGAAATTAAAAAAAATCCTTAATGATTATTACAAGAAGCTTTACTCTCAGAAATATGAAAATGTGAAGGAAATTGACCAATACCTGGAAGCATGCCACCTACCAAGACTTAGCCAGAACAAAGTGTAAATGTTGATCAAACCTATATCAAGTTCTGAAATAGCATTAACTATAAAAAATCTCCCTAAAAAGAAAAGCCTGGGACCAGATTGCTTCACGTCAGAATTCTACCAAACCTTTAAAGAAGAACTATTGCCTATGTTACTAAACCTCTTCCAAAACATAGAAAAAGAAGGAATGCCACTCAACACATTCTATGAAGCAAACATCACCTTGATCCCTAAACCAGGGAAAGACTCAACAAGAAAAGAAAATTATACACCAACATCACTAATGAGTATTGATGCAAAAATATTCAATAAGATCCTAAAAAACAGAACCCCCAAACACATCAATAACCCCGACCAAGTGAGATTTATCCCAGGGTCTCAAGGATGGCTCAATATATGTAAATCTATAAATGTAATTCAGCACATAACAAACTAAAAATAAAGACCATATCATGCTCTCAATGAAATACCTAGAAATATACCTAAAAAAAGAGGTGAAGGACCTCTGCAAAGAATATTATGAAACCCTAAGAAAGGAAATAGCAAGGGATATTAACAAACGGAAGAATACACCATGCTCATGGCTGGGAAGAATCAACATTGTTAAAATGTCTATACTTCCCAAAGCAATCTACCAATTCAGTATCATCTCTATTAAAATACCAACATCTTACATTCAAGACTTAAAAAAAATGATTCTTTATTTTGTATGGAACCAGAAAAAAACTCTGTACAGCTAAGGCAGGTCTTAGTAATAAAAAACAAAGCTGGGGGCATCAGCATACCAGATTTTATACTGTACTACAAAGCCATAGTGGTCAAGACACAATGGTAATGGCACAAAAATAGAGACATAGACATTTGAAATCAAATAGAAAACCAGGAAATGAAACTAACTTCTTACAACCACCTAATCTTCCACAAACCAAACAAGAACATACCTTGGGGGAAAGACTTTCTATTCAATAAATGGTGCTGGGAGAACTGGATATCCACATGTAAAAGACTGAAACTAGACCCACACCTTTTTACACTCACAAAAATTGATTCAAGATGGATAAAGGACTTAAATTTAAGGCATGAAACAATAAAAATCCTCAAAGAAAGCATAGGAAAAACAATGGAAGTTATCTGCCTGGGGAAAGACTTCATGAAGAAGACTGCCATGGCAATCACAACAACAAAAATAAACAAATGGGACTTCATTAAACTGAAAAGCTTCTGTACAGCTAAGGAGACAACAACCAAAGCAAAGAGACAACTCACAGAATGGGAAAAGATATTTGCATATTTTGAATCAGACAAAAGCTTGATGACTAGGATCTATAGTGTACTCAAATTAATCCACAAGAAAAAGCCAACAATCCCATATACCAATGGGCATGAGACATGAATAGAACCTTTTCTAAAGAAGACAGATGAATGGCTAATGAAAATATGCAAAAATGCTCATCATCCCTAATTATTAGAGAAATGCAAATCATAACGACCCTGAGATACCATCTAAACCCAGCAAGAATGACCCACATCACAAAATCTCAAACTGCAGATGCTGGCATGGATGTGGAGAGAAGGGAACACTTTTACACTGCAGGTGGGATGGCAGACTAATACAACCTTTTTGGAAGGAAGTATGGAGAGAATTTAAAGAACTCCAGCTAGACCTCCCATTTTATTCTGCAATCCCATTACTTGACATCTACCCAGAAGGAAAAAAAAAAATCCTTTAATCATAAGGACACTTGCTGTAGACTGTTTATTGCAGCTCAATTTACAATCACTAACATGTGGAAATAGCCTAAATGTCCACCAACCCAGGAATGAATTAACAAGCTGTGGTATAGGTATACCATGGAATACTATTCAGCCATTAAAAAAGGAGCCTTTACAGTCTTTGTATTAACCTGGATGGAAGTGGAACCCATTATTCTTAGTAAAGCATCACAAGAATGGAGAAGCATGAATCCTATGTACTCAGTTTTGATTAGGACAATCAATGACATGGTGGGGGTGAGGGAAGGGGAGAGCAGAGAGAGAAAGAAGGAGGGTGGGGTAGGGAAAGGAAGAGAAGAGAGAGGGAAGGAGGGAGGGAGTGGGGTCTGGTGTGTGCCACAGCTTTTGGGGCAAGGCACGATCGTAAGAGGGACCTTACCTAACAAGTGGAATCAGTGTAACCTGGTTTTTTGTACCCTCAATGAATCCCCAACAATAAAAATAAAAGAAAAAGAAAATGTATGTATGGTTTTTTAAAAAAGCAAAAAAGACTCTACAATTAGCCACCCACAAAAGGTTCCCTTTGTCTCTAAAATGTCAAGTAAGTGGAAAGTAATAAGATAAAAAAAAAGTTCTATGCAAATAATCAGGAGTGGATGAGATGCTCATAATTAAAGAAAATACAGATTGGCTGTGGTAGCTCACTCCAGTAATTCTAGCACTCTGGGAGGCCAGAGTGGGTAGATTGCCTGAGCCCAAAGGTTCCAGATGAGCCTGAGCCAGAGCGTGACCCCATCTCTTAAAAATAAAATAGTGGGATGTATTTAATTGGGATGTAATCCCACCCTCTTGGGTGATTCAGGCAAGAGAAATGCTTGAGGCCAAGAATTTGAGGTTGCTGTGAACTAAGATGCCACTGCACTTTAACGGGAGCAACAAAGTGAGACTGCCTCAAAAAAATACACTTAAATTCAAAATTACTAAAACAGAGAAAGATTGATAGTATATAAGGGTAAAATGGGTACATTTATCAGATTTTTGTAACACACAATACAAAGATACACAAATGAAATATAAATTCATATGTGAAATAAATAAATATATATGCTTCCAAACACCCAAATATAGATAGATGTAGAAATGTAGCAAGATATACTTACAACACAATAATTGTAAGAGACTGAATGACCTCATTTTCAGTAAAGAACAGAAAATCAGGTAGAAGATCAAGAAGAAAACAGAAAACTGGAAAAATATTCTAGACTGGTTAGACATAAAAGCTGTATATTACACAATATTCTTAATTATACTTAGAAAATTCTGTTAGGACACATTACAAGTCTTATTAATTGGATGGAGACTAAAATAATACAGTGTACCTGTGTCTGACAAAAATGCAATGGAACTAAAACAATAGCAAAAGAAAAACTGGCAAATTTTTAAAAATGTGAAAATTAACACACTCTTAAACATGTTCTTCCTGAAGGATCAGATAAAATAATATTGTTCAGATGTCAACACTGCCCACAGCAATAAACAAATTTAATTCAATATCTTTCAAAATTCCAGAGGGAGGGGAAAGATGACTCAAAACCACTTGCTAGATCATCCTGAATGGAAGGTAGGGTTTCATATAAGGAAAAGGAAAGAGGAAATGCAGCTCAGGTATAAATCACAAATTGAGAGAAGCATTAGGCCAGTGGATCTCAACCTTCCTAATGCTTCCTAATGCTACTTGCCCTTTAATACAGTTTCTCATGTTCTGGTGACCCCCAACCATAAAATTATTTTCATTGCTACTTTGTAACTATAATTTTGCTACTGTAATGAATCATAATGTAAATATCTGATATGCAGAATTTATTTTCATTGTTACAAATGGGTCACAACCCACAGATTGAGAACCACTGCATTAGAGCCCTCCAGGGAGCACACAGGGGAAAGTTATAAAGTAGAAAAAAAAAAGATAAAAACATATTGGTATGGATCAAACACAGAGAGGCTCAGAGCCCAGTGAAAAATAAGGGGTGGGGGGGTTGTTTTGCTTCTTATACTATTCCAGAGTCCAGTGAACTGCTTAGTTTCTTTGAAGCTTTTCCACCTGATAAGCCCAAGCACTGGGGTAAGCACAGCATAGTGAGAAAAATTTGCATGATCTCTAAGCTTGGGCATTTAATGTGCAGTCTCCCCTCAAGTAGACTGACTTTCTTCCATTCAGGCTCTCATTTCTCCTCACCCCTATCCCATCCACTAAAGCTGAGAAAGAAGTTTGAGTCAAGAATTTGGTGAGTGGCCATCTCTCCTCAGCTGTTGTATCCTGCAGTCTCTGTTTTTCACAGATATGGGGCCCACATCATTCATCTTGAGTAACTGAAGGGGCCAAGGGCACTGGATATGAGGGACCCCTGTCTTCCAGCATTACATATATATGCACATCATTAGTTTAGACATGCAGGCTACATCCCATATCCCTAGGCTCCAGTAGGTTGTGGAGAAACATAGTGAGGAGTATTAGGAGATAAATGGAGGGAGTTAGGGAGCTTACATAAACAGATCTGATGGAAGAATGCTGTGAGGTAATGAGACTTGGTGATCTTCCATAGACCCGCTGGAAAGTTGGAGTAGAGTTGGTCCTATGTCAGGGGAGCTCCCAACCCAGGGTGACACAGCAAACAAGCCTTCATGCCCCTCCACACTAAGGAACCCTCCTGATATGGACATGTTTGCTTCCCAGCAGGTCCCCCTAGCAGCCATGGAAATAAAACTGAGCCCTATAGAGGCTTTCCAAGCCTTTCAGGCTCATGCAACAGAACCACGGTTTGCTTTTCTCCTATACCCACCTCTGCCATAGTGGAGATTGTACATCCTTCTGGGAGATATAGGGACCCTCCTAAAGCCTGGACATTCAAGTTCTTCACACAAGGATTAAGCTTTTGTAGGTAAAAAATAGCATCGTGACAGCTGACTCTTCCCTGCAAGCATCAACCATTGACAAAAAGAACAACTCCACATGTCATTATAGTATCAACAAATTCAACCAAATATGGTATGGCTGATTCTAACTCACAAGTTCCACCCACTACCTTGGAGATTAAGCTAGGGGATCCAATACAATTTACACTACTGGAAAGAGGTAAAGACAGCAGGACAGGGGCAACCTGAGGAGACAGGTTATTAAAAGAGAAACAAAGATTACAGGCAGCTCAATCTATGAGGGGCCCCTTTTTCCACTGCTGCTCAGAGTCTGTGTAGACATTGTGCTTGAGACAAGGTGCAAGGGTGATCTGGTGCCTGCCAATCCTTTACTTTTACCACTGATAATGTCCTGATTACAGTGGTCCATGAAGCTAGGTCTGCTCAGGACCCATCATCTAGTGGCAATCTTAGCCTCACCCCTACTGGGCTGGGGAAGGGAGAGATACTCCATTGTGTTGATTCCTGTGACTGAGAGTTGAACATTCCTCTTTGCCAGAAGACAAGCTAAATAGAAGGGGAACCTCAGATACCTTATCATTTAGTATCCTTGGATAACTGGCATGGTGTTTCTAGGTATGGGGAGAGAACCAATGCCAACCAACATTTCTGGCCTACATGTATGAAAATTCGGCCACTAGAATAAACACCTGCCTGTATGACTGGGCATTAGCAGTATACATGTTTGTAAAACAGACATGCATATAGTACAGGGGTGGCGAACACGCGGCTCTCGAGCCGCATGCGGCTCCTGGCCAAAATGAATGCGGCTCTTTGCCTCTTATCATTATTTTGTAAACTGTGGCTCTTTGCCAAGTTTGGATTTTGTTATGCTGCTTCTGAGGAGGGACCTCTGAGGAGAGATCTCTGAGCGCGTAGTCCCGCCCCCAGGGGGGAAACACGTGAAATCAAAGCACCGGTCCATTCTGACTGACACTC
>CAUYPK010121023.1:0-28254 GCA_963574355.1 Loris lydekkerianus
TGGGATACTTTGCTAAGAAGAATGTGTTCCAGCTCCATCTATGTAAGCATGATATGTGAAGACATCAGGGTTCAAAGATGTTAACCCCAAATTCACACAGGGTACCCATTCAGTGACAGAGCTAAAATTTCACCTTACATCATGGCCCAGGCTCTCAGAAACCGTGGTCCAGGGACAGTGTGTCAGTTCTGCCTCTGGTCAAGGGTTATGGAACTCTTCAGATTTCCAGAACAGTATACAGAGCTGTTTTGCTCTGTCACACAACCACTGCCCTTTTCAGTTCCCTTTGCCTGAGGAATCCAGCACCCAAGGAACCTGAAGCCCACCGCTGTGACCATTTCCCTGAATCTCCTCCCCCAGTGCTTCCTGTAGTTGTCAATAACACAGTCCCCTGTACCTCTGCTGCCAGCTTCACGACAACTGGCCTCGAGTATCACTGAGAGCTGAAATGTGAAGCTTTGCCTTTCCCGCGACGTGCGCTCTGAAGGTCGCCAGTGGCGGCAGAGAGCACAGTGGGTGGGTACCTAGCGCCCCCTTCTCAGGTCGACCCATTTTGGTTCATCAAGGTGGAACTTGCGTCCAAAGCCTCCGAGCATCAGCCATCTAAGCCTTGCTTCACTGGTCACCAACCTGTACTGAGAACAGGTGTGTGCCGGGGCTCTGCTCTCTGGGCAGATGTACATGGGAAGATCCAGCCTCTTGTACCAAGGTGTTGCCTGTAGTTTAGTGAAAACAAGGCAATAGTACAAGATTATTACTGTTGTTATGATTTTGGATACTATGTGCTGGATATTGTGTTATGTGCTTAGCGTGTAAGATCTCAGTCAACCCTCATAGTGGCTGTGCCTCCTGCCTCATGCCTGTAATCCTAGCACTTCAGGAGTCTGAGTTGGGAGGATTGCTTGAAGCCAGGAATTCCAGACCTCAGCAACACAGCAAGACCCCATCTCTAAAAAAAAAAAAAAAAAAAAAAAATGAAAATTACAAAATTAGCCAGGCATGGTGATACATTCCTGTAGGCCCAGCTACTCTGGAGGCTGAGGTGGGAGGATCACTTGAGCCCAGGAGTTCAAGATTGCAGTGAACTATAATTGCACACTATTCCAGACTGGGTGAGACCTTGTCTCATAAAAAAAGAAAGAAAGAAAGAAAAAAAAAAAGAAAAGAAATCCTCACAGCAAACCCTAACACTTTAGTACTATTTCCATTCTGCGGTACTTGACTTGGCCCCGCAGGGATAGGGTCAGGGCAAACATCTCACTAGTCTACTACAGACCATGGGCATTCACTGGCCTCTACAGTGGACCAACAACAGATAGAAAGTTCTGCATCTGACTGGGAAAGCCAGAGAAGGCCCCTCACACAGAGGAGGCAGCATTTGCCTAGAATCCAGAAGACATGAAAAGGCTAGCTGATGAACTAGTGTGCACCAAAGCTGGGAGGAGTTCAAGGTCATTTCACACTGTGGGAACCACATGTGGTATTACTCAAGCAGAGTTCCCAGTGAGGGTGTGGCGGTGGGGCTCCGGAGGAGGGAAGTGGCACGCCGTGTCAGAGGGGGGCTTGCTGGCCCTGCAAAGGGAAGGCTGGATGGCTGGTCCAGGCAGGTGGGGTGGGGCCCCTGGTGGGTAGGCTGACAGGGACTGTGTGCTTGCAGGAATGGGGTGGGCCACAGAGAAGATACCTGGCTGTGGGACCAACTCCATGGGTACTGCAGTGGCCCAGACCAGTGACACTGAGGATACGCATGTGGCAGCAGGGATGGCGAGATGGCCTAGTTAGCGGGTGAAGTGGCCTAGTTAGTGGGAGAGTTATCACGGCCTGCTGGATGCACGGTGTGTGTGCGTGGCAAAGGGGTTAAGGTAGTCTGCTTAATAAACAGCAGAAAGTGGCTAACTCGAGTGACAAGGGACCGTATCTGGAAGGTGCTAGTCAGCACAGCTCTCGGTTGTGCAAGAGTTGACATCCCAGCCTCAGAAGGGGCAAGGGCCAGAGTAGCCAAGAGCCCCCCAGTATCACTGGGTTGAGGCTCAGCGTTCTAGTCTAGCTAAGAACAGGACTTGGGTCTGAGGCCCTGTTTCGTCTTGTCTCTCTTTGACTCCCCATGTGGACCAGCACTTGTGATACCATCTGCTGCCAGGGTAGATACACGTCCCTATCTACAGGAAGCACAGGGTCAGGGGTGGGGAGAGGGGCAGGCATTGAATTTGACTTTCTGGAGAATTTGGTGTAGTCAGGACAAGGTTCCTCCAAGAAGTAATCCAGCCTTCCCCTCTAGAAAAGATTGAGGTAAACTTCCATTTGTAAAGCAAAACAGTTTGGTTTTTTTGTGAGTGAAGAACAAGATTTACAGCACATGTTATCTGTGATTGCAAAATCCAAATTGATGTCAACGATGAATTCCACACAGTTTAAAAGGAAGACCATGGGCATTCACTGGCCTTCTCTCAGGGGCACCTGGGCCAGACTCAGTTCCCCGTGACTGTGCCGCTGAGGGGGGGTCCTGCACACAGGCACAGTGACCGTCAGGGGGAGGGAATGAATAGAGTCAGGGAGTGATGATCCAGCCCCCAGTGGAAAAGCATTCCTTCAGGACTCGACATGCCTGGGACAGGTACTAGCTGTGTGCTTTGGGGAAATCTACTGCCCTCTGCGAGTCTTCATTTCTTTAGAAAGTTTGGCAAAGATATTTGTTCCAGATTCTACCACGTTACAATTTGATCCTGTAAGTCTGAGCTCTTAAAAAAGTTCTAGAGGCTGTATGGTGAACAACTGGGGATTGCACAATCCCTCATTGATCCAGCTCCTGGGTTCCAAGCACCCGCTGTGTTCCAAGGTCTGTGCCCAGTACTGGGGATGGAGCAAGGGACAAGGCCTCACTTCCTTGTGGAACTAAGGCTCTTAGAAGTATTTATCAGTAACTTAATCTGATCAGAGAAGACTTGTTTCTCATCAGCTGTGCAGATGGGTGTCCACTGGTCATCTCCTGCTGGGAGCTTCCTGGAATCACCTTTGCTCCTGGATCCTAAACATGTTTTAATTGACCATTCTAGACTCAGAGAAGGTTTCAATTTGCTACACCCCAGGGCACTTTAGTTGCGAATGAATATTCAGCTAGCTCAACTCATAGTTTACTGTGGCACATTTCGGGAGGCTCCCTGTAGGGAGAGGGAGGCTAGCTTGGGCCTTACATGATCTTTCTCCAGCCCATCATTTCTTCTGGTGTAGATGTTAAGTCACAGGGATAACCTTTGATTTAATAACTTGCACTACCTTGTGGCATGTTTATGAACATAAATTCAAGTCTTTGGTCTCTGATGCCTTCCCTTGACAGGTGCCGTTCTCCATGGCAGTGAATTCCAAGCAGAGCAGAACTGTGTATCAGTGGTCATGGATCAGGTGCCTTGGACCATTTGGAGGAGTGACAATTAATTGTCAGTATATTAAATAGGTTAGAAATCACAGGCTACCCCTCTCTGTATACTGTGCGTATTTAGAACATAAAACTGAGCTTTTCAGACAGTTAGTGAACTTAATAACAAAGCAATGAGACGGTTAACTTATACTGCCTGAGTGATCTGCACTTCCCTGGAGCAGAAGTTAGGACCCCACACTGGGAAGAGCCTCCCAGGATGGAAAGAGGAAGCCCCAGCTCATGCACATGTGGTCAGGGTGGGGGAGGCTTGCAGTGTGGAGAGCTGGGACAGGAGCAGCCAGGACCTGTGGGATCCAACAATGTTGTGTTCATAATGAAAAATATGAACTGACTTGGGAGGTTGAATGTTTTAACACAGATGCAAGTAATATGTACATCTCTTGGCAGATAAGAATGAATGAATATTTTCTTAGATGACTATTTTTATCTAGCATCTGCAGTGCCTTGTGTAGCCTCTTCCAAGTGGCAGGTGTCAGTCAATGATGGTGTTGGTGAATAAGCTACTGAGTAGCTGATGGGATGGTTGAGTAGGATCCTAGAATCTTGACTGTAAGGGAACTAAGTGAAGCAATACCAATCGTGAACATCGCCTATGGTACAGTGGAGATGGATGTAGGCTTGGAGGAGGGCTTTGCTTTCACCTCAGCACAGACCAGTAGATAAAAACAAGGACGTCATTGTCATCAACTATTATGAGTTCAATTCCCAGCCTAGCTACTTGCTGACTGTGAGACTCTGGGCATGTTACTCGCCTCTTTGCATGCTTTCGTTTCTCCAAATGTAAAATGGGGTATAGTACCACCCGTGTGTGTGTGTGTGTGTGTGTGTGAGAGAGAGAGAGAGGGAGAGAGAGAGAGAAGAGTTATAAATGTGAGATACTTAGGATGAGACCTGGCATATAATAAGGTCTCTGAAATTGTTCACCTATTATTTAATAATAGCTGTAATGATAGCTGCATCCATATGGACACTTGCATAACCTAAGTCTCAATTTCCTTACCTGTGAAATATGAACATGAATAAATATTTCATAGGATATCTGTAGGAGATAAATGGATGATGCAGATAACGATATCTGGCACACGAGCCTTATCGCTTGACGTTTTTAGACCTAGACCACCTGGTTACAATTTTTATATTGTCTGCTTCTTCACTTCCTTTTCCCTCTCTTCCCACTTAATAAACACACAGAACTGCAAGTGAGTATATTCCCAAATCAAATTATATTTAAATTTTCAAATGATTGAGCAATCACCCTGGAAAAGGGATTGTTCAGTGAGAACAGAATGTATCATACCCATATGTAATTATCACAGTTAAAAAAAAAATCTTGCCATGACTTTCCCAGAGTATGGAATGACACTCTCTCTCAGAGGCTTCAACGCTTGTGATCAAAGGTTACAATCTTGCATCTGAAATCCCAGTGGCCACACTCACATGGTGAGGGTCATGCTTCTGAAAGACCCTGCTTCTTGGTATTCCAGAAGCCCCTTCAAACCAGGACCACCACAGAGTCGCCAGCTTCCTCCCCGAGGGGACAGGGGAATTTTAAAGTGGGACCCTTGGGCAATCCCCCGGCTCTTCCCCAAACGGTCACAGGGTCTGCAGCAGGCGCAGGACAGAGGCACTGGCTCCTGAGAGGAAATGTGACTGGGCAGAGGGGCTGGATAAAGAGAACTTCTGGGCTGGCTTTGTCCAGAAATTTCCTGTTGAGTGTTTCACTTCACATTTAGGAAAGGATTGAGGAACTCTTGGGAATCAAGTTAACAAAGGTTTAGAACCCCAAGAAAAGAAATTCTATGCACATGTCAGACCCTCAGGGGCTCCTGGGGACACTGCTGCACACAAAGGCTGAGGAGACCTGACCTTGCTTCTAAGAACTTGAGCTGATATTACATCTTGTTTTTGTTTTTCAATTTTCTGGTGGTTTTGAGCATGCACTTGGCATTGTCTACTTTTTTTCTTCCAGGTCTTCAAAATAAATAAATGAATAAATAAATAAAACAAAAAGTAGGAAACACTGAGAAAGCATTTCACGTCTTTGTGCACACCCATGCCTTTACAAAGTGCACCATCCACTTTCCCCTCAATGCTCTCCCCTTTCTTCTAACTCTTTACATCAGTAACTTTGCCCCAGGCCAGATTAATTGGCATAATTAAAAAATAACTCCCCCCCACCCCCAAATGAAAAACTAAATACAGACCAGGCCAGTAAAAATATTATTGAAATATGCATTAAAATATGATGCAGAAAAGAATATGTATCTTTCAAAGAGGGCGTCTTCCCAGAACTCCTCCATAAATTTGAAAGAAGCAATTTTTGGAAGACTGGAGAGAAAGGAAAAAAAAAAGTGCAGGTTTTCTTTTCATTTCATGGATCCTTAACCCATATTTAATGCAGACTCTGGATTTTAGACACAGCAAGTGTGCTTGTAATTATTTCAAACAGTTAAAAAAGCTAGTTAATGATGTTCAACATAAGTAATCATGTTAAATAGTAAAATTTAATTTCTTAAAAACTTAAATCCTCATATCTTCTGGAATGCATTGTACTGTAGGATGTCTGAGTAAATTAAATTCTCTCCCGCACACTAAAGCATCAATTTCCTTATGGTAATTATCTGCTAGATTGGATCTGTCAGAGGCAGGGAAGCAAGCCTGACATTATACCCTCTTTACAAAAAATGATTACAAAAAATTAAGACGAATGAGTAAAATTAAGGCTGTAGCTGGTAAGCCTCTATAAAGCTCTCATGGATCACTCTACAGAAGATACCATTGTACTGGGGACTAAGCTTTTAATGACTAGCCATATAATCAGGTGAAGTCCATTAAAGAACGGCAGAAGTAACCGATCACAGAGATAACAGCCAGAAATGATTTTCCGCCAACTCGAAGCAATTTATTATACACAAAAACGCATTTCTCACCGAGTGTCTGGATGGAGAAGAAACTTGGTGAAGGTGACAGGATTTCTTTCCTGGAAAATTTGAGGAAATGGTGAGGCACAGTGGTGGGGGTGTGCCTTTTCTTTACCTGTTGGGTTTCAGAAAGGAGTTCCTGGGATAACTAAGCTGGGCCCTGCAGAGCATGTTGCCCTGCTGGGTCGTGTTGCCACCCAGATTGGAGTCCCCCGGTCCAGATTCCTTGGAAGCTAATCTGAGCAGAGATAGCCTTCATTTCTGCGCTGGACTCTCACTGATGGCACTATGGATAACGGAATTGTTAATCTGCCATTGTTGAAGCCAGCCGTGTGTGAAAGCATTTAAGGAATATGATTGCATGCCTATCAGGGCCAGAGCATTAGTCTTATTAACTGTAGGCAAAGGAAAAGCAAAATCCCCATGGAATGATGAGGAAAGGTGCCCCATCTCTGTACATGAATTAGTAATGAAAAATGCATGACTTGGCATTCCAGGCCCAGCACAGCTACCAGCCGGTCATCTCCCAAGCCCCCCCCCCCCCCCAACCACCAGCTAGGACTGTCTTGCTCAGCATAGTCAGGCCCTTTGTCTGGGATGTTGATTTTTAATGTCTGAGACCAAGGGTCAAGTTCCGCCCCGCCGTGGTCCTCTCCTCTAGGCTTCAGTTTCACCATCTACAAAATGGGATTGTTAATAACAACAGTATCTCTGAGGTTTCCTGAACATTGAGGGAGCCCTGGTCTTGGCGAGCACATGCACCCCACGACTGCAGGACGGCGTGTTTCACCTGGTTCCACCATCAGCTGTGCCCATCTCGCCCCTTCTCTCTGAGCTCTGGGCCACTGGGAATGTGTTTTGTTTTCATTGTTTTGTCTGTACCCACTACAATGCTGGCAGGTAGCAGGTGCCTTTAAATGAAAAGTGTGCAGGAAGAACTGGAATTTTTCTAGTCTTGAGTGAAAACGAGGGAAAATGACTTCTCATTCTTAAGCTACCTTTTTTAAAGCCACTTCCATGCCAGTGCCATGTATGATATAGTTTAGGCTTTCTTGCCTCTCCAGCGTTAAGTGCATCAAACAGGCCAAGTGCAGCAAACTGACAAGAAACCTGTCAGCCGGACTCAAGGCTCATCACGAAGTGTGTTTGCTCTAGAGCAAGCAAGGGTAAGAGTGTGCGGCAATTTGGGGAACCCAAAGGTACTTCATCTGTCACAGACATGCATGGTATTTCCTGGGTTGATCCCAGGGAGCAAAGGTGGCCTTCTTTCAGTGGCCATTGGTGGGAGCAGTGCCAGGCAGAGGCTGCTCAGATGGTTCCTGGAGCCAACCCATGGCCTCGGTGTTCTTGGTGCTCAGGGTGATTCAGCCCTTGGCTGCAGGTTCTGCGTGCCTTGGCCACATGGAGCGTGTGTGTGGGGGTATTGTCTCTTGTCCTGCAGGTTCAACATACCCTGTCGCTGCTCTCACCTGCATGCAGTTGGCCTCTTGTTCTCTTTCTTCATTAGGAAGACTCATGAATTCTAAACGCAAACTTCTCTACCATGGTTTCTCCAGTGTGCTCAGGGAACATGAACTGCCTTCATTCAACTTTGTTTACATTTCTATTAAAGCACTGGTAAAATTGTACTGCCAGCTAACTGGATGTGTGTTTGCTCCCCCGGGGACTTATTTATTTAAAGGCACAGAGTGTGTTTCCTATTCTCTATGTCCGCCACAGTCTGGAAGACTGTTCTGGTATAAATGATAGCCAAGAGAAAACAATCTTACTCTGAAGCGACAATGAATATAAAATGTGCCCCAAGAATTGTGCAAAGTATTTATTTACCTAGCAGACTGAGCCAGCCTCCTTCTCCTGTCAATTCTGGAACCTCCAGTGGCTTGCGGACTCCTTCCTGATCTGTTTCCTTTCTTCCTGCTGCCAATATCGGTCATTTCTCATAACATAAAATTTGTTATTCGTGGTAAAATACATATAAAAGTTATTATCTTAACCATTCTTAAGCATACAGTTCAGTACTGTTACCTACATTCATATTATCATGCAGCCTTCCCACCAGCCTCCTGCAGAGCTTTTCACCCTCCTATATTAGAGGCTAACTCCCCACCCCCTGTCCCACCCAGCCCAGGGAATTGGCCGTTCCATTTTATTTCATGAATTTGACTTCTCCAGATATCTCGCCTTAGAGAGATCATCCAGTATTTGCCCTTTTGTGATTGGCTTATTTTACTTAGCACCATGTCTACAAGGTTCATCCACTGAAACTTGGTTTGTGCCAGACTTCCCTTCATTTTTGTGGCTGAAAAATGTTCCATTGTACATAGGTACCACATTTTGTTTTATACATTTATCTATCAGTAAGCAATCAAGTTGCTTCTATTTTTAACTACTGTGAATAAAGCTGCTATGAATATGGGTGTACAAATATTTCTTCAAGATCCTGATTTCTTTATGCCTAGAAGTGGAATTACTGGATTACATATTCAGTTTCTGGAGGAACCAGCATATTGTTTTCTGCAGTGGCTGGGCCATTTAACATTCCCTCCATCAATGTACAAGTGTTCCAGTTTCTCCGTGTCCTTGCCTATGCTTGATTTTTTTTTTAAATTTAATAGAGGTCATAGATCATTTTTTTAATAGAGTCATCCTAACAGGTGCATAGTGACATCTCATTGTGGTTTTGATTTATATATTCCCTAATGATTAGTTGATCATGTTTTCATGTCCTTTTTTGGGGTCATATGTATATTTTGCTTAGATAAATGTTTATTCAAGTCATATGCCTATTTTTAAAATTGAGTTATTTGTTGTTTTGAGTTATCAGAGGAATTTATATACTCTGGACGTTTATCAGATATATGACTTGCAAGTATTTCCCCATCTTATGGATTGGCTTTTTGTTTTGTTGTCACTTTTGTGTCACTTGGTGCACAGAAGTTTTTAATGTTGATATAATCTAATGTAACTATTTTTATTTTTGTTGCCTTTGATTGTGGTGTTGTACCTTAAAAATCATTGCCAAATTCAATGTCATGTTTTCTTTTAAGAATTTTCTAGTTTTAGGTCTTACATTTAGGCTTTTGATCTGTTTCTAGGTAATTTTTGCACATGGTAAAAGGTAAGGGTCCAAATCCTCTCTTAATAGTTTTATGCTAACTTGTTTTGATCTTTATTTTTTGTTTGTTTATAAAATACATTTCCCCTCAAAGGGGCAAAGAAGGGTAAAGCTGGGATTCTAAGAGACAAGGACAATATCATCCTGCCGTATTTGTGTTCATCAGCATCTAACCCAGCAAATGTCTGCACACTGAATACAGATCTACATAAAGACAAAGGGAAATGCACATCTCGGTTTTGTACCACAGACCACTCTGTTTGAATGCTTCAAATTTAGACCAGAATTTTGCTCCTTAACTGGCATTCTGCAGAGTCAGGAGAGAGGAACCAGCAGTCAGGGCTAGAGAGAGTATTGTGTGACCTTGTCACCGCAGGGAGAATGCTGGGGAAGACATTGTTCTCTGTGTTGAGCACTCCTATCACCATTGCTGGAGTGGGACACCCCATGTCCAAGGAGGTCTGAAATAGGTGACCACATCCAGTAACCCACACTTGAGTGTGTTAACTTGAGCGTAATATTGGTGGAAGCTGACCAAATGCCCATGGGTCTTTTCCCCCACAAACCCCACACCCCAGTGACTCTTTTGGGTTAGACTTAGGCATCTAAGACCCTTAAGATCATTGAAACCTACACCCTGAGAATGTGCAAATGTGAGAGAACCTCATGGTCCAGCTCTGTGCTCAGTGCTCTGAATGTGAGAACCTCCTCTGCACTGAAGACTTCTATTTCTCTAAAAAATTTATGCTGAAACCTAACATCCAAGCTGGTATATTAGGAGGTAGAGGATTTGGGGAGTGATTAGGTCATGAACATGTCCCCTCACAAATGGAATTAGTGCCCTTTTAAAAGGGACACCCAAGAGGACCCAGGAGAGGACATAGCTAGACCACTGTCTATGAACCAGAAAGCCAGCCCTCACCAGACGACAAATCTGTTGGCACCTTGACATTGAACATCCCAGTGTCAGGAACGGTGAGAGACAAACTTCTGTTGTTTATAAGCCATTCAGTCTAGAGTGTTATCCCAGCCCAAACAGACTGACTGTTACACTCCCAGGGAGCCCCTGAAGTAGGCTACATAATCCTTACAGGTGCTTCTTGGTGGGTTGATATGTTGGGAACGTTCTCATTTCTTGTTATTTGGAATATTCTATAAATAGAGGTAGGAAAGAACTTAGAGATCCTTGATGTCAACAACTTCAGTTCACATGGGGCACCTGAGGCCCAGAGACACCATGTGAGTGGCTGGAGACCGTGCAGCTGGCAGAAGGAAGGCAGAACCTGCTGTCTTGGGTCATCTTTTCTATGTCATTTCTACTCCTACAGTCCCTTTAGGTCAACTGACAAAATTTATTGATTTCTGAGACTGTAGTTAAATGTGTGCTGTCACATCAAATGTTTTAACCTGAATAGGTATATACTATTTGCCCTAAGTTTTAATTATTTAATTGGCTGAAAAAAATGTTTGGACAGAGAGGCAGTCTACACAAATTACTCAACGTTTCTGTAAGCAAACTTAACAGCAGAAAAGCAGAAGTTGTGCTTCAGATTAAACTCAGGGATGATCTGGGATGTTAAGAGGAGACCTGTCCTGTGATATGAAGTTAGGACAGCAGGTTTCCAGGCACAGAACAGAGGAGAACTTCTTTTAAGTTAAAATAGAAATTAACTTGGTATCAAAGGAAATGAGGAGGTTCTGTGGCACCACGGTGCACTGTCCTTTCTGAACCAGCAAATGGAGTGACAGTGGAGATTTCACAGCACCAGAGGCCAAAGGTGTTGTGTATCTCCATCAGCTTCCTCTCCTGTCTGACCAGCTCTCTCTGTCAAATTCAACAAGGTTCCTTTATTTTATTCTAAAATAAGCCTTGAGGGGGCTCAGCACACCTTCCTTGTGACTTTCTCCCTCTCCCACAGGATAAGAACTTCTCTCATAAACCAGCACACACTTGTTGCCCATGGCACACACAGAATCGCCCCCAAATGTCTGCACACAAAACCATTGTGCAAAATTCCTTTCAGTCACGCTAGGTAAAGTCTCACTTCTATCTGGTGGTAGAAGATAGTATAATTTTTCTGAGGATGTAGGAGACATTTAATGTGTATTTGCTAAAGTAGTGTAAGATTATGGTGAATGAGTTTGCCGTTTGTTCAACTCATCCTCAAATCTTAGGGATCATATGAGATGAGATAGTAGAGGTGTAAACGGGCACCACTCTCTACTTCTCGTGTATGTGAACTTCAACTTTTCTTCTTCCAGCACCTTCCAAGTTCCAGGTATATGCTAAGCAATGTTTCTACCTTTACAGGACATAAATTCTAGCTTTGTAGGACAAATGTCATATAGATAAAAAATCATGAAACAATTGTTAATAGGTACATTACAGAGGGTAGTAAAATGACTAGAAAGAAGCAGTTAATCCCCCCCCCCCAGGGGTTAGGAGGCTTCACCAAGCATGAGATACAACCAGTGGAGCTTAAGTTTAGGATGAAGAAGTTGGTGGAGAAAGGCAGACATGCTTGGCAAAGGTAAAAAAACATATAACATAGCGTGAAACAAGTACTGGTGGCCCGCCACAACAGCGGTGGGAAGAGGCGGTGGCAGTCAGAAAATGAGCCTGGAAAAAGAGAGGTAGGGCCTGTGAGACCACGTCCTGAAACACTGTGAGACCATGTGCCCAGCTAAGGGGCTGGGAATCTGTTGTAAAGGTAAATGGGCGCCCCAGAAGTATTTTTAGCAAATAGTCACACGAACTAAGTCATGTTTTAGAACCATCACATGGCAACATTGAGGATGATGGGTTTGAAGGAGACAGAATAAGAGAAAGAGGAAAGAAGAGAGATTGAGGGGAAGAAAAGGAGGGAGAGGGGAAGGAAAAGACAGAGACCGTAGAAAGGCTGTTAGAAAATAACAGGTAGAAAATGATGAGGGCTTACACTGGAGGGGAATGAGAGAGAGGAATGGAAGGAAGATTTTTTTTTTTTTTTTAAGTGAGAAGATATGTTCAACAGAACTTAGGGATTCATTTTGCACCTGACGGGGTGAAGATGCTCAGGGGAATAGAAGGAAGAATGAGTTTAGGGGATTCCTCTCAGGCGACCTGCTCGGGTGACTCAGTGCATGGTGCAGCAGCCAATAGTCCAAAGGCAGCAAAAAGGAGCAAGTTGGGAAGGAGGGGAAGAGTGGGAAAGAAGGAATTCAGATTTGAGTAAGTGCAGCAGAGCTGTGTGAGTGGCAGCCAAGTGGAAACATCCAGGGAAGGTCAGAACTGAGACCCAGGGTCCCCGACTGCAGGACTTAGACCACTGGACTGGATGCCGAGATTTATTTGTGGAACAGTGGCAGGTAGAGGCCACTGAAAGCGTCTTAGTGGAGCACGTTTCCCCTGAATGTTAGCTCCCCGTGCTCAGTCTCTTTCCTGTTCAATTCAAAGTCATCTCAAGATACTCACAAATCTTTATAAATCTTCATTTAATCCTTATTTATGGAGAAGAGTCTGAAGTCCATATACTGGCCTTTAGGGGTCCCTTAAAATCCAGCCCCAGCAGGCTTCCTGTTTTCCCTTACAAACACTTTTTACCAGCAGTTCTCAAAGAGTTATCTGTGGGAACCTGAGGGTACCCCACATTCTTTCAGATATCTGTGGGGGTCAAATAACAAATTATCCATTCTAAGTGTGTATTTTGTTGAAGGGTTCAACGAGATGAGCAGGACAAGTAGCAAACATATATGTGTGTGTGTATGCATGTGTGTATGTGCACACATATGCACGTATATACTCACAGGCAGGCCTTACAGTCATCTGGTACAGTGAGCTGGCTGAGCAGCCTGTCACAGGCTCTGCCCGTTCTGACTCTGGTGCCTGCAGCCCTCCAGCAGGTGGTTGGGAAAGAAGGTCAGAAATAGCTGGGACCCACAGGCTGGAACAAGGGCTGGAACCCATGTCTGCTTTGGTGGCCTCTGCTCTGTTGACAAGGGTGTCCTGCAGAAACCAGGACCCCTTCTCAGGGAGCAAAATAAACATGGGCCAAGTAGTCAGGGACACCTGAGGTCCCCCATTCAGAGTGTGTGAACAGCTGGGGAACATGGGTACCTGCCTCAAAATGGCTGCCTTCCACCTTCTTCCTCCCTTGAATGACTCTCTCTTATAGCCCACCCTTGCCAGAAATATATTAGAACAAGAATTCTGGGGAACGGAGCTCAGCCTGGCCAAAGAGATGCACCAGAAAACCATCACAAAGTAACAGACCCATCAGTTTTCAACAGAACGTGGTTTCTAATTGCACATTGCAACTAATTTTGCAGAACCCATCACTTGGCAATTTTGGATATGGAATCCAAGAACAATACCCACAATTATCCAACGAAGCTGCTAATACCCTTCTCTCCTAGCCAGTCATCTGCGTGAGGCTGGGCTTCCTTCGTATTCTGAACCAAAACACCTACCGCCACAGATCTGGAAAGCAGAAGCAGGTATGAGAACCTAGGGCTCGTTAAACCACACATTAAAGATTAGCAAAAATGTAAGACCATGACACTCTTCCTACTAATTCTTTTTTTGTTTTGGAAAATCTGGTTATTTTTCACAAACAGTAACATGTTAACATGGAATGGCTTCATGGTTGTGATTTCAAAATGAATTGATATAGATTTTTAAACTTCTCAGTTTTAATTTTTAATACAGCAAATGTGGATACTATAACCCACGTGAACAAAGGCCTTGGTCACTAATAATTTTTCATGGTTTCAACAAGTCCTGGGACCAAAGTGTCTGAGAACTGCCTCCCCACATGACAGAGGAAGTCGTCAGTTCTGGTCTCGTAAGGAAGGGGGCTCCTCCCTTGGTCTTGCTCCCTTGATGCCCAGACCATTCTCTTTTCCCCTCCTGTCACTGAAAGCCTGGGAATTCTCAGTCATTTATCCCAGGAAGCCTTGTCTGTTCTGCTCTGGAGAAGCAGCCTCCATTCCTCCCATGGAGCTTGCATTCCTTCTAATGACACCTTCTTCACCTTGGACCTTGCCTCACCTTGCAGAATTTATTTTTGCACCTGGAACAGATTCTAATCCCTTGAAGAACGTGGCTTTGTTGCCTTGTAGAAGTGAGTTCCTCAGAGGAGCCTCATCCGAGTCCCTGGGCTGGTCAGCACTAGCCACCGGCATTTGTCCTAAACACTGAGAAGGCTGAGACGTCTAGGAGAGCTTGATTTTTGGTTTGTTTTTGAGACCAACCTGAGCAAGAGTGAGAGCTTGATTTAAAGAAAAAAAAAAAAAAAAAAAATAAATAAAGAAAAGGAAAATAAAAGAAAAGAAGGAAGAAGGTGCTTTTCACAAGCCAGGCTGATGGATCTCACTCCCAGAGCAGCAGCCCCAGAACTTCCACCTACTTGAAATGAAGCACGCATGTAAAGTAAGATATTCTTTTCAAAAAAACTTAGCAGGTCCATCTGACATGGGGTAAAACAATTTGGAATTCTGGATATTTTCAAAGAAATTGTTTCTCTCATTCAGTAGTATTTAGAGTGAGTGGTACTTCACTAAATAAGGCTCACAGTCATTTGCAGTCAGAATGTAAACTCTCTGACCCTGGCAGGAGGCAGAAATATCTAGACAAGGGTGTCTAACCTTTTTCTATTTCACTGCCACACATTGGAAGAAGAAGAGTCATCTTGAGCCACACATTAAACACACAAAAATGAATGAAAGCTGCTTAGAAACAGAAAGGCCCGTGTGTACTTTTCATAACATCTGACACTACAGATAAGGGAGAGGAGACCTCAGGGAAATAGTGTGCCGCCTTGGGCTGCAGGCTGGACACCCCTAGGAGAAAGGTCAAGGGTTTTGAGGAAGCCGTACCTGGGCTAGACTCTTGATGCCACCAAGAGTCAGTGTGTGACCTTGGACGCATGCTCTGAATTCTGGTTTCCTCGTCTGTGAGATGTAAGAAATAAAAGCTGCCTCGTGGGGCAGTTGGAACAACCAGGTGAAGTGTTCCCCGGGCCTGGCACTGGGGTGGTGCTGAAAGCCTTGCTGTGCCCTTTCCCCCCTGCCTTCCCGCTGCTCCCCAACCCTGGACTCACTGCAGGGCCTCTGCGTGGATCCAGCACTCCTTGTAATTTTGTTTATATCATCACCTGACAAATCAAAAAAAAAAAAAGTACGACAAAGTTATTTAAGAATCTTAACAATTGAGTCCAACATAATGAGATTGTACCAGATACAAAACAAAACCTTTTAAAATTGACTTTGGATCTCTTTTTATATATGTGCGTATACACATCCATACACATATACACTTTTTTTTTTTTTTTTTTTGAGAGAGTCTCACTCTGTTACTCTGGCTAGAGTGCTGTGACATCAGACCCTCTCACAGCAACCTCAGATTCCTGAGCTCAAGTCATCCTCCTGCCTCAGCCTCCTGAGCAGCTGGGACTACAGGTGTGTACCGTCATGCCTGGACCATACTTTTATATAAGGTGTAACTATTTCCACATTTGACATGGAGTTGTTTCCGATTGCCCTGATTATTTTTTTTTATTCCCTGTAGGCTCTAGAACGTATGTAATCGTCATTATATAATTTAGTCCTTAGTGACATATGTCCATATTGTTAATCTAGATTCTTCAAGTAAAGCAGCAGAACTTAAGACTTTGTGTGTCCCAGATGCTCTTTCCAGTAAAATGTGTGTGGACATGCACAAACACAACAGCCACGCAGGGTCCACGTATAATTACAGAGGGTCCAGGTCCCCCACAGCCACGCAGGGTCCACGTATAATTACAGAGGGTCCAGGTCCCCCACAGCCACACATGGTCAGCGTGTAATTACAGAGGGTCCAGGTCCCCCACAGCCACGCATGGTCAGCGTGTAATTACAGAGGGTCCAGGCCCCCGAGTCTGAGAGGGAGAAATGCAGACACCACTTGATGGTGCTGGGCACGGTCCGACGCTGGCCCATGGGCACTCTTCCCAGCATGTACACATGGTCAGCAGTGGGTGGGGGCGGGACAGGGACGGAGGGGACAAGGACAGAAGGAGGTCGGCCAGACCGTGACGTGAGGCAGAGTGTCTGAGGAAGAAACCCAGCCATCAGAGAAAGGGCGTGAGTGAGAGTGCGGATGTGGAGGAAAAGCGCTGCAAACTCCTACCTTCAGTCTCAGGAGTTTGAGGCTTAACTATCTTCTGCGAAGGGACATTTAGCATGGAGCCTGGGTGAGCAGGGTATTTGTAAGTGCCTGATACACACCTAGCTGGGTAAAGGACCCTGGTTGGCAGCAGGATGAATAAAACATGACTGTTAAGAAGACGAGTAAAGCCACATGTCACGGAACAGAAAAGGAAAATGAATAAATCGAACTTTTCATTACAATGAGATCATTGCTGTAATGCATTACACACAAAAGCTAAGGAAGACGAGATTAGAAGCAGCAGAAACAGAAGGATTTATTTGCGAGCTCGGAATCTAGGATGGTGCTCACAGGGAACCCACCTGCGCACCATGAGAGTCCTGGTGTCACTGGCGTGTCAGGATTGCTGGAGGCTGGAGGCAGGGTTGGGCATGAGCACACACTTAGCAGGGACGGGTGCCAGGCACAGGGCAGGGTGAGGACGAGCTGGGAGTGACACAGTCTGTATGGTACCAATCACCAACGGGAGCTGAGGCCTGTTTCGGAGGAACGTTATTGTGTTTAATACTTGCTGAATTCTTCTGATGAGCCAGGTACACATACACAGTATGCTTTCTTTGACCCCAGAACAATCCTGCCTCTTCCAAGTGATAACTGTGAGGCTGTGAGAACAAAAATTCCTTGCCCCCAGTCAGGGTAATACTGAACCTGGGTCCCAAGACTTGGTTTTTTTTTTTTTAGTGTTTTTTGGCTGGGGCCGGGTTTGAACCTGCCACCTCTGGTATATAGAGCCAGTGCTCTACTCCTTGAGCCACAGGGGCCACCCCCTGCAGACCCACTCTTATGGAAAGGTGACTTGGACAGGGGCCGGATGTGTTGGCTTCTAGCGTAGGGCCTGGTGGAACACAGAGCCACTTTCCAAGGGAATAGGTCATAGCTTTGATGGCATTTCCAAGGGAACTTTCAAAGTTTTAGAAAGTTAAAAAAGTGAAAATTAAGTATTTAAAGAAAATTTCAACCAAAGAGTTAGCAAATGTTCTTGGCCCACATTCGGGGACAGGGCTGCAGGACGGTCCATCTCATCCAAGTTGGAAAATGCAGGGGTCCTCCACGCACAGAATGGTCCCCTCCTTCCCCCACGCTCAGCGCCCTCCTGCCTCTCCCTGTCCTCCCCTGCAGAACAGCTGCCTTCCCCTCATGCAGGAAGTCAGCCTGAGCTCCCTCCTAGGAGGTGCTTCTGGGGGGAGAGTTACTGTTCTGTAGGGCCCGCTAGAGAGGAAACGGTGTTGCCGCCCTGACTGAAGGAGGCTGAAGCTTTCTGAAAAACAACACCCTTCTTTCGGGAGCCCGAGACTCCAGGCACCTTGAAGGACAAACCATAAAGAATTCAAAGGAACTGTGATGAAACCGCAGCCACCATAAACAACATCACTCCCACACACGAGCTAACCTAACCTTTATGCAGAAGAGGGGAAAGGTTTTTTAAAGGTCCTGGTGGTTTGGAGAAACACCAGATGCTCTCGGGAGCCCTTCCTGGGGCCACCCAGCATCCCACGTAAGGATCTGGCTGCCAGCTTGCTGCGTGGATGGGCCACCCTGCTCTTGGACGTGGCACCAGCCTTCACAGACCTTAGGACGCCAGTATAGGGTGCACCTTGACTCTAAGGCATTACAGCTGAGAAATCATGCTGCTGCACTCAGGATCAGAGGACCCAGGAAGCTGCAGGGAGACTGCCCGGGTCGTCATGAAGTCCCATCTGTGTGGCTGGAAGGAGGCAGCACATGCTTCTTTGGGTTGTTTTACTTTCCTAAAAACACAGGGAGGAGGGCACTCGCCTCTGGGGCCTGGTTGCCACTTCTCGGGGAGCAAACTTCCACCTGCTACCTGCTGGGCACCAGCTTTGCTGGCTGACCCTCTGCACAAGCTCCCTCAGCTCTTCGACTGAGCTCCTAATTTCAGAAGTGTTCACATCATTTCAGGGCTCTCTGGGTGCGTGAACACTTCATGGCTGTCCCTGCATTATTCTCAAAGTCTCCGAAAACCCAGGCTCTTACTTCCCGTGTATATTTCAGTTATTTGTATAATAAAGTTTACTCGAGAGAGATCCTTTTTATTTTTCTATTGGTAAAGTCATTATTAAATAATTCTCAGAGAGACACAGGCCACTGGTTTTCTTCTGTTTGCTTCATCACACTTCAACTTACATTGAAAGCTGAGCCTTTTGGTCCTCTTGTTTTAGCAGTATATTAATATTTCTGTGACCTTTACTGGATAGCAGTTGAATCATATTCTTTTAAATAGCAAAATCAAGAAAACCAATAACCTAAAATGTATATTTCTGGCCTTAGTTTGATGAGCAAATGAGGGGAGATAAGTCTTTTCCTAAAGCAAAAATGAAGTTAAAAGGACTCGTAAAGTTCATATAAAATTCCAATATTTTGTAGACATGAAGAATATGTATAAATTCTCCAACATCTTGTAGACATGGATTTAGGTACACCCTTGATATGCTGTAGCACTTTATGCACCTTTAGCACATAACCGCCACACTAGGAAAAAATTTTTGCCCTTGGGGCCCCGGTACCCAAGGTAAAGAAGGTAAAGAGACCTGTAAGTTACACATGCTTCCCGAGGCCCTGGGCTCAAAACTAGTGTGAGTTAAAGACAACTTACACTGCAGTTAGTGTGATAAATTCCAGATTGTGTCTGAGGTAATTTGCTTGCATGCTTAAGGGATAACATATGTAGTCAGTATTTGGATGATAACAGAAGTCTGTTGGGTCATCACAGCGGCTGCATCCCAGGTCGCAGCGGCAAGCACTCTGCACCTTCTGTATTAAATGTTTCTGTGTTTCCATTCCCTTGGGGCCACACTTCCCAACAGACCTGGATTCGATTTTTAGCCCCGTGTCTCCACTCCACGGGGTCCAGGTGATCAAGGGGCGCAGAGCTGTGGGGACTCTTCCACCACTGTTCATACCGCTTGCTGTGGCATTGCACAAGGGAACATCAGCCCTGACCTCTGAGCCTCTTTCCGAGGTCTGGTGTGAACAGAGGCCTCACCACCCCCAGGCATGGTGAGCCGAGGAAGCACCCTGAGAAACCTGCCCAGGGGCTCCCCACAGCATCTCCCGTGGCTGTTACATTGCAGTCTGTTTCAGCTAGCTTTAGATTTGGGACTGCATTTGCTCCCCTAGGTTTCGGAAATATCACAGTAAAAAGATCCCACAGGACTTCTCCTGAAACACTGTGACTTTCAGTGAGCCTGTCAGGGAAGACTTTGGTTTCATACGACCTCGTAGGTAACTGAGGACAGACAGCGTACGGTAAGGACTCTGTCTCTGCCATCTGACTTGCATTGGAGATTGCAGGTCTGCAGTCGTTCCTTCTGGTGGGGAGTGGGCAACACAGCCAGTAACAGGATGCCGCCCCTCTGCCTCTCTGACCTGTGTTTCGCCCGGATTTCCCGTTTTCCAGTATGCTTCCCATGCAGTCCACAGCCCTGTAGCTGAGCAATCCTGTGTGGAATCTAGGCTTAGCATGAGGGGTCTGGGCCTGACCCTGCCCACAGTCCTCCCACAGCACACACCCTAGATCCCATAACCCTGACCTTCCGAAGAAGATCTCCGGGCACGCCCCACTGTGCAACCCACCAGCTCTGGGCGCCCGGCCCTCCTCCCCACCGGCCTCTGCCCACACACCTCTTCCTGCTTTTCCTCACTGGTGTGTGTCTGAGTCTCACTTTTATTTTTTTTCTCGAAGCTGTGTACACAGAAGACACAATAAAATGGTGTACCAGCAATGGAACGTAGATTTACACCGAACACTGTTTAGGGCTTTGTTTTCAAAGTGTAAACTTAAGGAAGTAAAGCTGTCTCCGTGTACAGTTTACACACTAGAATCAGGGGGATTTTCCCGGGAAACCGACACTGGGTAACCAGCAGTGTCTGGGCCTCTTCCTGTCCCACCTGTACTCAGCAGGTGACAAGGCCTAAAGGGACTCTTCAATGTCAGTTGTCACCAGTGTGTAAGGAACTCACATTTCTGGAGGGTAAAATTTGGAATTGCTTTGACAACAGTAATTGTAAATATATTCAAAACCAACCACAAAGAAAATAAATACAAGTACATAAAAAAACCTCCACAATATTGTTTCTGAATATACTTTGGACAAAATGCACTAGGATTTATGACATTAAGTTAAGAAACGGCACAGAAAACCATGACACCTAAGGCAGAATATTTGCATTTTCATGTAGGTTTATAAAAAACTCACTGGGTGCCCCACACTGTGGACTCCCAGTGGCTCCCCTGAATGCAATTCATGAATTCTCATTATCTGAAAGTGCATTAATTTGGGTAAACCAAGATCTTTTAGGGTAAAGACTTTATAACTACTTTCAATTAAGTTATACCTTAAGTATATTTGTATATACGTATATATAGAAGTACACATGTCTTACAATAGAAAATAACATTTTTCCTTTCTAAAGCACAATGTCATTTTCTTTTTCAAGAAAAATCACCTAATTTACGACACTAAAGATTTAATTTTGCACTTGTCGGAGGTGAGAGATTATACACGTTGATGTTCTCTATAGTCTTGTTAGCACACACGTTGTTTAATGACTATTGATTGCTCCATTTGCTTGTTGACTTGAATGTTGTGCGTGGAGTCCATGGGTGGCTCCTGTGTCCAGGGTTTTTGTTGCCCTGGACAAGTGTAGATCACTATCCCGTGTTATCTCAGGTAATGAGATTCTTGGGCTACCATCATAACTCTGTTGGTAATTATGGTCATAGCATTATTTATATATTTTTATTAGGTGACTGTTAATTCACTCTCAGGGAGTTGTGGCTCCAAGGGATGGGTCCTCTGGGTTAGGGAGTGTAGGGGACAGAATTTGGACCCTATTCAGGCTGATTTTGAAACCCAGGTTCATAATCTGAATTACCTCCTTGCCTTCCCAGGAGAGTGGTGATGAAAAAACACCACTTTTGAAGTAGATATTTTAAAATATAAATCCTCAAAATCTATAATCATTTAACCATAGCTTTGTTATTTGGATTTTCCTTTTTTGCCTTTTATGTTTAGCAGTGTACAGATCATAATGCAGAACTTTGTGCCTACCAGAGATTAAAATAATCCAGTCTACACTGGGTTAAATGGAGCAAATAGATTTAATTTAGAATATCCTCACTTATTAGAAAACAATGATAAATTATTAGGTTATTCCTAGTACTGGATAATTGCCGTTTCTGAACATGAAGACAATATGGATAATTATTAGTGGAGGGGTCTGATGTGTTTTTCCATCCTCAACTCAATGCTTCATTTTGCACAAAACACTCATAGGTTAAGTATTTTTATAGCAATCTATATCTCATTAACTTCTTCAAGATCTAAGGTATTAGCTCGGCTCCTGTGCTCGGAGCTGACAAGTTCAAATCCAGCCTGGGTCTGCCAAACAGCGACAACTACAAACAAAAATAGCCAGGCATTTCAGTGGGTGCCTGTAGTCCCAGCTACTCAGGAGGCTGAGGCAAGAGAATGGCTGAAGCCCAAGAGTTAGAGGTTGCTGTGAGCTGTGATGCCACCACACTCTACTGAGGGTGACATAGGGAGACTCTGTCTCAAAATAAATACATAAATAAATAAATAAAACAATCTAAGTTATCTATAAGGCAGTGGTTCTCAACCTTCCTAATGCCTCGACCCTTTAATACAGTTCCAGTGGGTCGTGACCCACAAGTTGAGAACCGCTGCTATAAGAATAGTAAAGTTGACACAGGAAAAAATCTAAAACCGTGTAGAAAGGGAGGAAAGTACACAAACCACCAGAATCACATATTCAAATATGTGGATCAAAACAACTCAAAAGGCTTAATAAAATACCAGTTTAAAATGTGGAAGCCTGACTCAAGTTTAACAAAGTCTGTAAGTCACATATTTACTCACTTCAGTTTTGAGCTTCCTTGTAGGAGGGGGGAATGGAAGCACTTTACCCTAAGTCTTCACTCCTGTGTGTGTTATTAACCACCAAATTTTAGAAATGATTGAGGTGGGTGACCTAAATGATTCTCATATTCAGAAACCGATTCTTTGTGATGGACAAAGTTTTTTCTGATATTAAATTATCAAAGCTATTTTTTGCATAGTTTCACATACTAAAGGCTTTGAAGAGTTTTCAGAATATTTCCCTTTTTATAACTTTGCATTTTCTAATTTTAAAGAAATACATGCCTACTATGGTAACAGTATAAAGTGTAACCATCTGTAAAAACAGAACTAATAACTATGAAACCTTTTTACATCTCCCAGCATCATTCTGTGTATACATACGTAAACCTGTTGTGAAATAGTTCTCTACTTATGAATGTAATAACAAAAACATCTTTTGCATTATAAAAAATTAATTTGAATACATGTTATTTTATAGTTTTGGCAATAAGAGGAGATGTAATGATTATTTTAACATATCTATTAAACATGTTTAATTGCATATTAAAATATTTAAAATTTCAGTAGGATAATTAAATATGTACTAGTATAATATCTGCCTTTGCACTTACCAATATTGCCTGCATATCTTTCCATGAAAATAAATGTTGAGCTCTCTTCTTTTATTGTTTTGCTGCATATACTGTATTTCAATATATCTGCATGTAATAATTTATCAAATTTTCTCCTAAGGGACATTAAGATGTTTTCTCTTATTAAGTAAAATTCTGCACCCCTAATTCTTTATGTTAATATGTTTGCTCACTGATGTAATTATTTGCTTAACAAAGTCCTGAAAGTGAAATTACTAAATTGACACATATACCACTTGTAAAGGCCAAATGTCCTCTAGAAAGGTGTTACCAGCCTCAACTCTTACTGGGTGTGTAGAGGTACCTATTTCTTCTCACCAGCACCAATTTGTGGGTGAAAAGTGAAATAGTACAGTCATTCATTTTCAGAGGTGTAAAATTTTAGCCATTCGTATGTCTTATTTTTTGAAGTTTTGGTTAACATCATTTTCCTTGTTTTTATTGGTATAGAATCATTTTTAAAATCTTAGCTCTTTTTATAATAAGATTATGAATCCTTTGACATATTATCTTGATGGGTTTGTCTTAATATGTTAGTAGTATTTAAAAAAATTTTTTTTATTGTTAAATCATAGCTGTGTACATTAGTGCAATCGCCTGTACCCATTCTAAGATGCACCATAGATGTTAGTATTTTTTAAGAGTACTTGTTTTTTATTTCCTTCATTATTTTTATCTAACTGTCATTTTTGGAAAAAATTTCCACATTCCTCACCTTATAAACAAATTTCTCTGAATTTCCAGGTAATCTGTGAATATCTATTTAAGTCTGTATCCTAGGAGCAATTTGTTTAATGGATCTATGTTTCTTTTTTGTTTCCAAATAATACTTGTCCCAATATTATCTATTGACAAAAAACTACCCTGTACTCATGAGTTGAAAATGATTTAATCCAATCATCTCTAAACTTCTGTTGTGCTTGGTCATGAGTGCCATATTTTTTCATATTTTTATACTTTCATAGTATTTTTACAATGTTGCATTGCAAAGCCATTAGCTTACATTTTTTCCTTTAGGTGAACTCTACTATTTCTAATAACGTCTACCTAAGAGCTAAAAAATGCAGAGATTCTCCATCTTTGTACGGAGGGAAGACTGTTCCCAGGGTGGGGAGTGATTAGCAAGTTGCTACTTTAGGAAGGTACAACTGTGCTGGTTTCTGGTGCATCAAAATAATCCAAGACTGGAATTCAGAATCTGAAGAGCAGATACATATAACTAAGACAATCTTCCTTGATCATTAGGACTTGCTTTTGGACTGCTGACCACAGAAGCCCAAAGACTGCAACTTCCACTCACAGGTCAGGGCCAGGAACACTGGTATTTCTGCAGGATTGTGACTGGCCTTAGATTGTAGGCCTGCGGTGAGCAGAATTAGCATTTCTTCTGTGCAAGTGAGAAGTCTGACAAAACTATGGTCCAAATGCAGAGTCCTCATCTCTCTTTTCCTGGATAAGGTTGGGGATAAGACAAACCAGTATCTTTCTAGAAGCATCTGTGGAAATGCTCAATTGCTCTGACAAGTATCCAGACATCTGCACTTCAGAAGAATGGAAAAATTAATGGTGTGCAAAACATTAAAACCAGGTGTTACTGGTGCCCTGCCATAGAAAGGCCCAGAAGGATGAATAAATGCCTCAGGTTCTGAGCAGCAACACCTCCTGACAAAGTGACCTGCCAGAGATGTTTATTGCAAAATGCAATCTCAGGTACCTACATCAATTTCCTTCCTGGACAGTGCTAATATTGCCTTATTTGTGTTTTGCTGAAAAGTTTCCAGAATTGAAGATTTTTTATTTTGGTCTGATTTTTTTCTTAGACATACTATTTCTGAAAATAATTAGACTACAGGATAAGTTCAGGTGAAGTCGTTCTTTTTCCGGAAGGCAAGTCTATCTTCAGGATGAATGGCTGTCAGTCTTTATGCTGTGCTGGTAGAAGAGTGAAAGTCTATGGCAGTGGTTCTCAACCTTCCTAATGTCGCCGCCCGTTAATACAGTTCACCCACAGGCCGGGAACTGCTGGTCTATGGAGTTGTCCACTGAGGCAATACATGGTTCACTAACAAAAACAATCGACTGTCCTCTTTCTGCAGTGAAAAAGCGTTTACATATTCACTTGGAGTCCCAGGGGCTCATTATCTTGATCTGAATTTCTTGGGCGGAGAAGTTAATGTTTCTTTTCTGAGAAACACTTAAGAAAAGACTAAACACACAAGGAGGTTTGGCTTTTTACCCACCTGCTTCATTTCATTTTTTTAGTAAGTCAGTGAAGGTGTTCCAATATGTGGACAAGTGAAGAGGGGCAGGTGTGGTACCTGAACTCAAGAAAACCTGGCTTCTGTCTGCAACTTTAGTGATTATTAGTTGTGTGACCTTAGTTACTTCACTTCTCCTACCCTCAGTCTATTTTATTCACAAAATAGTAAGATATTTGTAAAATACCTGCTACAAGGATTGTGGGATTGCAGAATCAAAGGAGCAGTGGTTTGTGAAAGCACTTTAAACTCTAGCAGGCTGTACAGCTGTGCATATACCAATACTGTGTACACTGCTTTATGTGTGTACAGACAAAACTGTATTTGGAAGGCCAGAGGGATCTAGCACAGCCGTCATGCACACGTGAGTGCGTTTGTGAGCTAAGAGCCTTTTTGTTCAAGGCCAGGGCAGCCCACACATCTAACTCCAAAGGTCATCCCTGCCTGATGGCCCTCATGGAGCCTGGGGAATGCCTCTCTCTCCAGAAGAGCTGCCTTCCTGAGTTCCTGACGCTGTCCTCTGCGGGAGAACAACAGCGCTGCTTTCTCTCACACTCGCTCAGCTGCCCCGGGTTTCTGAGCAGATGGCCTTCGTAAGCCTAAAATCCGTGGTTGACACCATGCCCTGCGGTTACAATCCCTGTGCCGCGGTTGGGCCGTGAGACCTCTAGACAGACCCGTATTCCAACCATACAGTAAAGCCCCTGTTGCTGGTGTCTTCCAGAGTCTTCACTGCCATCCTGGAATAGTGGCAGGCTGAGAGGCCACCACGTGGATGCGGGAGAGAGGCTGAGGCTGGGGACAAAGGAGAACGCCACGTAATGCCTGGTGGCGACACACGCACACACGTACGTGCACACATGCATGCACACACACACCCGCGTGCGCGCTCCCATATGCCCACGCACGCACACAAGCGCACTCTTGCATGCACACGCACACACACGCGCATTGTTGTGCACACGCACACACACACACACACACTAACTCCCACACCTGCCGGGGAACCCGCGCTTTATTTCCGCAGTGCGCACGCGCAGTGCCCGGCAGCCCAGCGACCCTCCTAGTAGCCCCGGGACTCCTCCTTCCTGTTGAAGGGGTTGTAGGGTTTCACAGTGGTGACCATTCGCGACAGCGGAGCCTGGTGACGGAAGAGGTCAACTTTCATCTCTCTTCGTAAGGTGCTAGGACAGAATTGGAGAAGAAAAGGAAAGGGTACAATGATAAGAAAGTAAATATAAAAGCACATAACCTCATCCAGTCTCCAACCCTTGACGCCTGTGTGTGTGTGTGTGTGTGTGTGTGTGTGTGTGTGTGTGTGGCAGAGCCTTTACCCTGGTACTACCTATACATTTATGAGGTACATTGATGTACCTGTGTGTAACTGTATACATTTATGGGGTACATGTAATGAGTTGATACACAATGTGGGATGCTTAAATCAAACTGATTAACATAACCTCACTTATTTTTTTGTGATAAGACATTTAAAATATACTATTAGTTGCTTTGAAATGTACCCTTGCTGTGTGCACATTAGGTGAGATCCCACCAAGTGCCCTACCTCCAGTCACCCTCTCCCATCCCCTCCCTTCTCCCTCCTCTCCTTCTGTCTGGACTATAGTTGTGTTTTATTCTTATGAATGTGTAAGTGATTATATGTTGGTTTCATAATAGTATGGAGTACATTGGATACTTTATTTTCCATTCTTGAGTATTTCACTAAAAAGAATATGTTCCATCTTCATCCAGGTAAACATAGTAGATGTAAAGTCTCCCTGCATCATATTCCATGTTATACATATACCACAATTTGTTAATCCATTCATGGGTTGATAGGCATTTGGGATGCTTCCATGACTTAGCAATTATGAATTTGGCTTCAAAAAAATTCTAAACATTCTTTGTTGTAAAATGATTTTTGTTCATCTGGGTAGACACCCAGGATTTGATGGAATTGCAAGATCAAATGATAGGTCAAGGTTTAGTTCTTTGAGAATTCTTCATACTTCTTTCCAAAAAAGCTGTATTAGTTTGCAGTCCCACCAGCAGTGTAGAGGTGTCCCCTTCTATTCACATCTGCAGTTTTGGGTTTTGGTGGTGGGCTCATCTTACTGGAGATAGGTGATGTCTCAGAGTGGTTTTGATTTGCATTTCTTTGATGATTAAAGATGATGAGCAGTTTTTCATGTGTTTGCTGGCCCTTTGCCTGTCATCTTCAGAGAAGTCCTAGCCATCACCATGAAGCAAGAGAAGGGGGTCAAGGGTATTCAAATGGGGTCAGAGGAGGTCAAACTCTCTCCCTTCATGTGTGACATGATCTTAACTCTTAGAAGTGATCAAGGAATATAGCAGTGTCTCAGGATACAAAATCAATACTTACAAACCAGTAGCTTTTCTAGTACAATAGTTAAGTCAAAAATATAGTCAAGGACTCTATTACTTTTACAGTAGTGCCAAAGAAGATGAAATACCTAGGAATTTATCTATTAGGTCATTTCAAAAGTTTTGTCCATTTTTATGAGTCTACTTTAAACTGTAATATCTCAGTGAATATTTATTCAATTTAACCGAAATAAGCGCCATTTGAATCAGTGCACTTTTGCCAACGTAACACAAGTCGATTAATTCTGTCGGCATAAAAGTTGGGTGCTCGGGATTCAATGAAGTCAACGAAGGCCGTTTTTGCTAGGTCCTGATTGGCAAAGGTTCTACCGGTGAGAAAGTTATCGAAGTGCTTGAAAAGGAGGTAGTCGGTTGGCGAGAGGTCTGGGGAGTATGGTGGGTGGGGCAGAACTTCGAC
>CAUYPK010121025.1:0-19819 GCA_963574355.1 Loris lydekkerianus
CTTAGTAAATGTAGAATATAATTGTCTTAACACAATAACTAAGAAAATGCCAGGAAGGCTATGTTAACCAGTGTGATGAAAATGTGTCAAACTGTTTATAAAACCAATGTATGGTGCCCCATGATCACATTAATGTACACAACTATTATTTAATATTAATAAAAATAAATAAATAAAAAATATAAAAAGAAAACTAATGGGTGAACATGTAATGCTTTTTTAAAATGAAAATATCTATCTTTGGATAATAAGTGCTCTTAAAAAAATAGGTCCTCTTCAAATTTTACATGATATTCAATTTAGATTAAAATAGTAACTAAATAATTTTTATATGCTTCCATAAAATTTTAGGTTTCTTTTATGTGTTCATCACATATGGTGATTACTTATAAAATATTTCTTTTAAAAGAATATACTGCTATCTCTCTCTCTATATTTATATATATATATACTTTTTATATCTGCTTAGTAATATTTATAATAAAATTTTTATTTCAAATATATTAAAATGAGCCTAGAATAATTTGAGTGATAAGAATTTTTCACGTGTTGCAATGAAGATACAATTTAGACAACTATGTGTGTAATCAGATAACCATTTATTGAATTCATACCTAACTATTGCTTTTACTTACAAAAGAAATAGCACAGTTTTTCTACTTTTATATATTTTACAAAAATAGTGTTTTTAGACATTTTCTTTAAGAAATGTTATTAAATTACTGAGAAACACTTTAACTGAAGATCCTATAAGACATGCAGATAATGCTCACAAATATTCATCATAGTATCTTCTATATCAGAAAACCTAAATGTTTAACAGGGGATTGGTTCAATAGAGTATGGTTCACATATCTGATAAAATATTCTGCATCTATTAAAATTATATTAATATTTTAAAATATATAATAGCATGGGATATTATGATCATATATAAATAAATCAGCATGAAAGAATAATCTTAACTTTGTGTAATACACAGATATAAACAGTTAACATTGGTTAAAATACATGCTAATATATTAATTAAAATACTAAATTTATAATTTTATCCTTTTGATTTTCTATATTTTCCAAAATTTTCATAATTCAATATTGTAGAAATGGTAATTATTTTAAAAGAAGAGCCAGCTGATCATCCCTCTATATATTTGAAATTGGATTTTAAAACTTAAATCCACTTGAGCAAAGTTGCCTACAAGTCTTAGAGCTTTAAAAGAAGTAAGGTCCCAGGGAAAACTGCTACCTCCAAAATTGGAGAAACTCATGATAAATTCAGAGCTTATTCAGGCAAAACCCATGAACAGCAATTTCTATGAGAACTAGTAGCCAGATAAGAAAACACGACCTATAATTCACAATTGCTTGAGGCTTACTGTGGACAACTTTGAAACTTAAAAACTCCAGGAGGAGCTAGTCCCAGAGGCTTCACAATTTTTAAAAAATTATTATTATTGAGTTTTACCTCCAGGAGCTCTACTAGGTTTTTACAGTGATTTATCAGAGGAAAATCCCCTTTTGTTTCTCACAAGAGGTGAAAAAGAACAATCTTGAAACACACCAGAACATTTTGTTCTTCTTAAAGTCTGCCCTCAGGAGAAACTATTTAAGAGCCTAATTTATATGGGGAAATGAAAATATCTAATTTCAGCTGCTCTAGCCTTCTATGTGGGAGAAGAAAAACACCAAACTGCAGCCCACTGTAGCCATCTTCTCCCACTGAAGGTGGGGAGCATATTGAGAAACACTTGAGAAGGTCACAGAGGCACCACTCAAAAAGCACTGAGACCTAATCACAGGAGTATGGGAAACTTTCCTTCCCTGTGCACCTTACCACCACATACCATAAGCTTATTTACAGAAGTTATTTTTTCTCAATACGTTATGTCTGGCTATCAAGAAAAATTTAAGACAAACTAAAATGCAAAAGAAAAGAAAACTAACAAACAACACCCCCCCAAACAAACAAACAAACAAACAACACAGTCTGAAAGATCAAACATCTAAACGGACTTAAATATTATAGGAATGTTGGAGTTATCAGACTGGCAATTTAAACAACTATGATTAATATGCTAAAGCTCTATTGGATAAAGTAGACGTGAATGAACTGATGGGCAATGTAAGCAGCAAGATGGAAATTCTAAGGAAAAAAAACACAAAGACATCCTAGGTATCTAAAACACTATAACAGAGGTAAGGAGTGCTCCTTAGAGTAGACATATATGAGGAAGAAATGCCTGAGCTTTAGGATAGCTCAATAAGACTGAAAAATAAGGAGAAAAAAAAGACTGAAAAAAAAAAAAAACCCACCCTGAGCAGAATATTCAAGAACTGTGAGACAACTGAAAAATATATAATATACATATAATAGGAATATTGGAAGGAATAGAAAAAGAAAAAGAGAAAGGAATAAAAAAATATTTGAAATAATAATAAGTAAGAATTTTCCAAAGCTAATGCCAAACACCAAGCCACAAATCTAGAAAGTTTGGAGATCACCAAGTAGAATAAATGTCAGGAAACTACACCTCTACATGTCATTTCAAGCTACAGAAAGTCAAAGGAAAAGAAAAAAAAAAGAAAAAGTCCTAAAATAATCCAAAGGAAAAATGCCTTACTTATAGAGGAACAAACGCAAGAATTAGGTTTGACTTTTATTCAAAAACCATGCAAGCAAGAAGAGGGTGGAGTCGCTTAAATAGTCCCAGCTATTATTATACATAGGAGGCTGAGGCAACAGAATCACCTAAGCCCAAGAGCTGGAGGTTGCTGTGAGCTGTGATGGCACTGAATTCTACCGAGGGTGACAAAGTAAAACTCTGTCTTTAAAAAAAAAAAAAAAAAGAACCTTTGTGCATGGGTTTAAGTTATATCAAGTCTTAAGGCTTGATCCCTTACTTAAGGGGGTTCTCAGGAACAAAGTCACTTACTCAGGGCTATGCTATGTGTAACAAACTAATAAGCTCCAGCAAACTGGCTTAGTACCATATGTTCTCCACCTAAGGGAAACTACCTCACCTAGATACAAATCAGTGTCATAGTCAACAAGAAATCTTTCCTGATAGTGTTGCGTTGAAAGCACTTCTGGATGCTGAGGATTTAGAGAAAAATTCATCGTAGTCTCTGATGAATAACAGATGATAACAGAATGACAATTTTATATACTGAGGGAATAATAATAACAATACAAAATAACCACAAGAAAAGTGTCAGATAAAAAAAATATAGACAAAAACAATGTTGGTGGTTGGCAGATAGTAGGTATTTGGTAAATCTTGGTTGAATGAATGAGGGTGACTTTAGGTTGTTATTGAAGTAGAACCCCATTGTAGGCCGAGTTCACCGGGAAGAAAGGCCTGACTGGAGAGATTTTGGGAAAGGCAGACCTGGCGAAATGGGGGAATGAGAGAATCCCATCACAGGAGGTGAGTCCACCTTCATCCTTACAATCTGACTTTTCAGCACATTTACAATATAGGAAAATTCTGGCCATTTCCCTTACGGGGCTGCCTATTTGTTATATGGACAGCTTAGAGCAGCTTACTGTTTGGAAATAGATTTTTGAAGAAGCTTTGTTGCTGAGGTGGACGATAATACTTGCTCTGGGTGAAAATTCAGTTGTTTTATACATAGCAAGCAAATTTGGAAACAGAAATAGAAAATGTTTTAGCAGCTAGTGACCAGGCAGAGCCAGGGCTAATCAAAAATCTGAGGGACTTGGTGCTCACAGTTCTGGCAGTGACAAAACTGGCTAATTCTTACAGAGCGTGGACCATGCAGGCGCTGTGCTACCTTCTTTGTTTCTTTTTCTTTCTTTTTTTTTCCATTTCTTTATTTTTTATTGTTGGGGATTCATTGAGGGTACAATAAACCAGGTTACACTGATTGCATTTTTTAGGTAAAGTCCCTCTTACAATTGTGTCTTGCACCCCGCCCCCCACAACGCCCAGCTATTTTGTTGTTGTTGTTGCAGTTTGGGCAGGGCCAGGTTCAAACCCGCCCGCCACCCTCGGTATATGGGGCCGGCGCCCTACTCACTGAGACACAGGGCTGCCCTCAAAGGTTTTTTTACTGCATCCTGGGCTTCAGAATTGCCATGAAGGACACCTTTCTCTCTGGCCATTTCAGCGCCAGCGTCTGGACCATGGTACAGAGAGACTTGTATATATTCATGGAATTGTTGCCACATTTTCCGAGTGAAGTCATATATTCCTTTTTGTTTTATTTTAAAATTTAAAAAAACATTCTCCTGATAACCTTCCCTGCCTCTTAGGTTGCCTTTTATCTTCTCTCCCTTCAGTGAAAGACAAATGAAAACATGAAGCCAAGTCACTGCCAACCGGCACCACTTTCAGTGTTCCTCTAAGAACAACGAACTCAGCAGCTGGCCACCCAAAGACAATCACAGAAGTAAAACAAAAAGTGTCTGTCCTAAAACAGACTGAAGTTTTTCTGCCCATCTGATTTGGTTTACTTTCATCCAGATGATTCAGCATCATGGAGACATAATCTCTCACTTTGTTTATATCCTCTGCCTTAGATAGCAATTCACAGAAGACTAGGTGCAGAATATAAATGTCTTAACACAATAACTAAGGAAATGCCGTGAAGGCTATGTTAACCAGTGTTATGAAAACATTTCAAATTGTATATAAAACCAGCACATTGTACCCCATGATTGCATTAATGTACACAGCTGTGATTTAATAAATTAAAATGAAATAAAATAAAATAAAATAATAAAATAAAATAAAATAAAATAAAATAGAAGAGGGTGGAGTCAAACATTGAAACTGTTAACAGGAAAATTTTGCCAACCTAGAGATTTGTAACTTGTGAAATTATCTTTAAAAGTGACGAAGTAAAGACTCAGACAAACAAAAATTGAATTTGTCACTGGTAGTTAGCCTTGAAAGGTTAAAATAAGTTATTTAGAAAGAAGGAAAATGACAGAGGGCAGAAATTCAATCTATGTAGAGAAAAGAAAAACATCAGGGTGCAAAATGAGTGAAGATAAAATAAGGCTTTTATTTTTATTATTCTTAATTTATCCAACAGGTAGTAGATTGTTCAAAACAAACAAACAAACAAAACCCTATAAAACTCGTGGAAGATAACATACAAGAAAATCTACAAGACCCCGGATTTGGGTATGGCATTTTAGACATCAAGGACACGAACAATGAAATAAAAAATTTATAAACTGTATTTAATAAAATTCAAAATGTCTTCTCTGTGAAAGCTACTGAAAAAAGAACAAGAAGGTGCAATATGGTAAAATATATATATATATATATTTTAAATGTATATATATATATACATTTGCAAAACAAATATCTTATAAAGAACTGTTACCCATAATAAACAATGTATTAAATATGGACTCTTTTCCCCAGTGTATGATTTTCTTTGGTTTATTGTAGACAAAATGGCTATACGTGCCTGGTTTCATTGCTAGGTTCTCCATTTTATTTCATAGATCTATATCACTATTTTTGTGCTAGTACCATCCTGTTTTGATCAATGCAGACCTGAAGTCTGTAATGTGATGCCTCCAGATTTGTATTTGTTTCTTAGAATTGCTTTGAGTATTTGGGGTTTTTCATATGAAATGAAGTTCTATTTTTTCAGGTTTACAAAGTATGATGTTGGTGCTTTGATAGGGATTGCATTAAATTTGTAAAGGACCTCCACAAATTAAGAACAGAACTCCATCATTCTTATTAATTCTCTCAATAAATGTGCATGGCTTGAATTCCCCACTGAAGAGGCACAGAGTAGCTGATGGGATATAAAGCACAATCCAACGATATGTTGGAAACATGTCTAACCTTGAGGGACTCAGGGTGAAGAAGGGTTGAAAAACAATATTTCAGGCAAATGGAAATCAGAAGAAAGTAGGGGGTGCAATAATATTTACATATACATGTGGATTTAAAGCAACAAAAGTAATGAAATACAAAGATAGTTACTATAAACCAGTCAAAGGAATTAATCAGCAAGATGATATTTATCAATCTTGAATATCCATGGACCCAACTTAAATGCTCCCAGATGTATAAAGTGAACCTTAACTGATCTGATCAATGTGAGATCCTGAAATATCACAATAAAAGGAGATTTCAACACCCTTCTGGCAAAACTGAACAAATACTCCAAACAGAAACTAAACAAAGAAACAATACACTTAAACATGACCTTAGAACAAAAGAGTTTAACAGACATTACAGAACATTGTGTCCCAATAAAATTGAGTATACATGCCTTTTATCAGCCCATGGATCATCCTCCAAAATTGATCATATCGTAGGACACAAATTGAATCTCAATAATTATAAAATAATAGAAATTATACCTTGTATATTTTCAGACTATCATGGAATAAAAGTAGAACTCAACTCCACCATTAATGTTTATCCCACATAGAGTCTTTGTCCCATATAAACAACCTTGTGCTGAACGACAGCTGGGTCAAGGAGGAAATAAAGAAGAAAATCATTAGGTTGCTCTAACAAATGACAATGAAGCCACAAGCTGTCAGAAGCTGTGGGATACTATAATTTATCTCATTAAATGCCCACATCCAAAAAACAGAAAGAGTGCAAATAAACAACCTAATGAACCACTGTAAGGAGCTGGAAAAGGAAAAGCAATTCAATCCCAAGCCTGGTAGAAGAAAAGAAAATCAGAATTAAATCAGAATTAAATGAAATTGAGAACATCTAAAGATACTTAACAAGCTAAGGTTTCTCAGTCCTGCCTGAAGTCAAGCATATTAATAAAGTATGGGTTTGCTATGGGTTTGCTGAGAGTTGATAAAGAGAATCCAGGCATCAACAACCATAGAATTTACTTTGAAAGGAAAAGGGAGCTTTAGCATCTTTATATGTATTTGGACATATTCCTGTAGAATAATCTTTTTTAGAGCTTTCTTCAAGTCTGAAAGTCATCTATCATCAAAAGACTTACAATACTTTCTTTTCCTAAAAATAACAAACTGGAAAACATGAAGTTTTCTGTGCAGAATCAAATATTTCTCATGTTTTGAAGAGAAAAACTCTTCATCTCTCTCTTCATCTTCCACGAAGATGGCTTCATATGACCACTGATGCTCCTGACTCTCCCACTGTACTTCAGCTTCACTGGAGCAGGAGGAAACAGTCAGGTAAATAGGAGCATCTCACACTGAGTACCTTACATCAAAGGTTGTGCCACATTCAGAGCAACTGAGTGTTCTCAGACCCAGAGTTTAGCCTTCGCAGACGGGCGGTCTGAGCAGAAACATCTGCCCCAGTAGAGAATCGAACTCTGGTCCCTTCAAACTGCCTCGGGGTATGGATATGTGCTCACTGACATAGATGATGGGAAACAGCCTATACAGGTAACCTGTCACATGACAGGTGTAATCCTAGGAATGTCATTCATGTTTTTGTTGCTGTTGTTTTTGTTGTCAGATTGAGGTTATTACATATGATCTCCACATCAAACCATGTACAGGTAAGAACACTGTGTTTCAGAGATAATGTCACAATTTAAACTAAAGAGTATGTGAATGGGTAAGGGTCTTACAGTGGCTCTAACAACTGGATGCTCATCTTGGATCAGCTCCATAGTAGTGATTTTGAGTAAATTACTCAACATCCATAAACCTAAGTATTAGCATCATAACACAATGACTGCTGTGTCTCCCTTATATGGTTATTATAAATATCATCATCATCAATGAATTTGTTTGGTATTTAGTTGAAAGAACTACTTTCTTAAAACATGGATTACAGTTGCCCTGGATCAGCACAGAGTTTAAATCTCCTGCTGCTCCATTAGTTGTTGGTATTTCTCAATGGTCTATTGTGTGCCTTTGGTTCTTTTGGAACAGGGAGAAAAAGGGAAAAGCATATTTTTTTCATTATGGTTCTCTTGTGTTTTACACCTGGAAATTAATGACTATCTATGAATAAGAAGGTCAGTTTTACACAGACCCAAGGTGGGGATGCTCTACACTGATGCCTCTACCTCTGACCCAGCTGCCTTGAAAATGTATCACCATTGCGAGAAATCGACTACTTCAGCATGCCACTGCCACTTAGGCACAAAGCCTCTGCCCATTACTCTCAGATTTCCCTTTAACAACAGGTGCAGAAAAAAATTAAGAGATAATTTTACTGAATCTTGATGACTTGACTGCAGCTGTTGTTATATAAATAAACTGGAGACCACTCAGGTCATTTTTTTCTAAGACATACAAAAGGGAGATGTCAGTATTTTTCAGCTATTTAGAAAGACTAGGAGACTGTGAAAATTTCCTCAGTAACTTCATCTCAACAAATGCTCAAAAGCAATAATTTCCCTGTAGGTATGTGGCTGTTAAAGAAAAATCAAATTAAACACAGGACATGTTGGTGTGGTTTGAACCATGGTAGTTGGAATTTTTTTTTTTTTTTTCCAGATGTGTGGATTTCACTCCAATAACATGTTATCCTAATTTCCTTTCCTACTCTTAATTTTTGCACAATGTAACACCAAGACATAACAATGATTAGGAGGTTGGTCCATTTATAGGCAAAGGTAATACTAAAATCTTCCAGTAAAACAATAAAATACTTCTAATTTGCATTAAATGAGGTGAGAGATTTCACTTATCCACAGAAGAACTGTTGTGTGTGTGCATTACTAAAATTATTTTCCTTTTTTTGTGTGTGTTTCTCTCCCTTCCTTATTGCTGAAATTATCAGGTTTAATTTGGTGGTGTACTCTCTATGCTGTAACTAATAGGAAAATTAGCTGTGACTCTGAGGGACTATTAGAGACTGGATATAACAATCCATTTTTGTACTCTGCCACCATCCAGTATTTGGGAATGGAAGAAAATGAATTTTAAGTAACTCCTTCTATATCTCCTTTTCAACACATTTATTACTACATGTCCTTTAACCAAAGAACACAGATGTTACAAGGAAGTCTTAATTAGATTTCACATTTTACGCAATTAGTTACTGTTACAAATGTAAAATCTACAATAGAGCACAAAGAAATAACTTTAAGTCTATCAAGTCACTTCAATTTGTTGGATCACTGGTTTTTGTGGATTGTCATGTGCATATAACAGCTTGAGGTAACAGGAATGTGAATTCATATTTAAACACATGTCATTGGTTAAAATTGTGTAAGCTCTGTAGATTCGGAAGCAGTTTCTCAAATTCTCTGAAGTGAAAATCTTAATACAGATGAAAACTTCACCAGGAAAGAAAATCTAATTCCAGAATTTGGAGAGAACTTATTTTAATCATTGTTAATTAAATAAGAGAACTTATTTAATCATTAGGGTACATTGGTCCAATGTGTTAGATTAAAAATTAAAACACAGATGCAGCCATTTCTGAAATGCACCCGGGAATGACATAACTAGACTTTTCTCCATAAAACAGAATTGAGGAAATGGGTGGGTGGTGGTGCAGGAGGTAAGGAGACAATTGACTCTCTCCCACTATTTTGCCTTCACCAAATAACTTAAAAATTAAGTACTGAAAAATAAGATGCCCAGCTGGACCTCTTTGTACATGTTCTGCTTTGTTTATTCCTTTTGCCTCAATAGTGCCTCCCACTTGTTTATCTCATCCTTACCTTTTATTTCTTCATTTTTAAAAATTCATTGAAAGGAAGCATCAGGGAAAATTGGGTTAAGAAATACCGTGAGATGGTCAGACAGGCATTGAATTGGTCTTTTCTTTCTCCTCATATTTTATTCAAGGAAATATTGAATCAAATCTTGACAGATTTTGGCTCTTAGAGTAAAAGCAGGAGGTGATGACAAGGAGGATCTGTTAGAGCATGCTGGGTACAGTGAGGGTCCATGAACTGTTTCACCTCAGAGTAATAGAGAAATAGAAAGAAAGAGAGAACGATCTCATATCAGGCAAGCAGCGACAAAGGAGTGAGGAGGAAAGAATACATTGCTGGTGACACATCAACTCTAATTGGCTGACAGTTGGGGGAGGGCCTGGATTGCTGTGTCTAAAAAAGTTCTGTCCATTCTTAGTAAGAAGAGTTGCGAGATAAAAATATCAGTGTCTATACAGGTGAGGGAGGGGCAACTTAATAGAAATTTCCATGTACAGTATTTAAAATTCACCTAAAATTTCCACTCATAAAATTTGATTAACTTACAGTCATCAGGTCATTTAATTAAATAGATCAAACCCACTCTGATGGTTGATTTTATGTGCTGGCTTGGCTGGATGACGGGATTGGATGTCAAGAGAGTGGCCCAAACATTATTCTTGGTAATTCCTTGAGAGTGTTTTCCCTGAGATTAGCATTTAAATTGGTGAACCAGAGGTGTAGAGCAGATTAATTCTTTGTAATGTAGGTGGGCCTTATCTAATTACTTGTGATTTGATTAGAATAAAAAGACTGATGTGCTCACATGATTAAAAGAAAATTCTGGTGGTGCCTGTAGCTAAGTGTAGGGCACCAGCCACGTACACCGAGGCTGGCAGGTTCAAACCCTGCCCGGGCCAGCTAAACAACAATGACATCTGCAAAAACAAGAACAATAACAACAACAACAACAACAACAACAACAACAAAGAAAGCGAGAAAGAGAGCGAAGAGAAATTCTCCAGTTGACCCTTCATCTGTAAAATCAACTTTTCTTGCCCGGTGGTCTCTACACTGGAACATTGGCTCTTCCTAGGTCTCCCACACCACTGGCCCACCTGTAGAGTTTAAATTTAACAGCCTCAATAATCAGATAACCCAGTTCCATATGATGAATTTCTATAATCTATATTTTTATACACAATCTATTGATTCTGTTTCTCTGGAGAACCCTGTCTAATACACACATTAATGTAGACTCATGTTTTTTTTTTTTTGAGACGGAGTCTCACTATGTCTCCCTCAGTAGAGTGCTGTGGCGTCACAGCTCACAGCAACCTCAAGCTCTTGGGCTCAAGTGATTCTCTTGCCTCAGCCTCCCAAGTAGCTGGGACTACAGGTGCCCGCCACAATACCCGGCTATTTTGTTGTTGTTGTTGTTGTTGCAGATGTCATTGTTGTTTAGCTGGCCCGGGCCGGGTTCCAGCCGGACAGCCTGGGTATATGTGGCTGGCACCATAACCACTGTGCTACTGGTGCCGAGCCAAGAAGACTCATATTCTTAAAATCACATTATGAAGAATATTTAAGTCCAAAAAAGTTGATGTAAAATAAGGATGAAACCAACAATTCTTCATATAGCATTATTGCTTTGTATAATATGTGTAAGTAAAAGAAGACTTGAAGGTAATATAGGAGATATTAATAATGATTGTTCTGTGAATGTTAAGATTATTGAATAATTTCATTATTTCTTTTTAATATCCAGATTTCTAAATTTTCTATAATAACTGTATAGTGCTTCTTAATCATCAGTAGAAAAATTATCATTATTTAACAAAAACTTAAGCAGCTTTAAAGACAAGTATCATGGTGAAAATTTTGCTGCTTGCAAGGAAGAATACAGAACAATTCAGTTCCCATCAGAACAAAAACAAAGTGTATGTCAAAGATGTGAAGTCACAGTTCCTTTCAGCAGGTATCCTACCAGAGCAGATGGTATGCAATAAAAAAGTCACTGCATCTTAATGGAAGGCAGAGATACAGTTTTCCCCAAAGTTGGTATTGGAAATAGATGACATTTGAGGGTACTTTTTTCAAGAACAGTCTACCTGTACATATTTTTAGATGTTCTTTTTACAGAGATTTCTTTCCAGAGGACCAGACATTCCCAATCCAATTCTTGCTACTTTCCAAAACCTGGGACACTAAAACAAACAAACAAACAAATAACAACAACAAAAAAAAAAAAAAAAGAAAGAAAAAATCTCATTTTTCTTATAGTGGGATTATTTGCTGTGTTTATTATTGGTTAGTGGAACATGATTTAGTGTCAAACTAAATATACATGCCTTCCGAAGTCGATTTTTATACTTTTTGTTTACTTTTTGATCAACATAATTTCCCAAAATATTCCCCCCCTCCTTTTTTTTTGCAACAGAGTCTCGCTGTGTCACCCTGGGTAGAGTGCCATGACATTACAGTTCACAGCTACCTCAAATTCTTGGGCTCAAGATTTCCTCTGGCCTCAGACTCCCAAGTAGCTGTGACGATAGGTATTCCCCACAACACCCTGATAATTTTTCTATTTTTAGTAGAGACAGTGGGTCTCACTCTTGCTTAGACTGGTCTCCAACTCCTAAACTTCAGCAATCTACCTGCCTTGGCCTCTCAGAGCGTTAGGATTACAGGTATAAGCCACTGTGCGTGGCATAATTTATAAAATCTTAATGTGTATAAATACGTGTGTGTGTTTGTACATAATACACATGTTCTGCCTTCTTTCACTTTTGCCCTTTCTCACCCACAGTGCTGACTGATTCTATTTCTCTTCTTAATCCCTGGATTGAGGGAGTGTGTGTGCTGATGTTTGTTGTCTGAAGACCACCACAGATTTATAGATTATTGAGCATTGTGTTTGTTTCTTCATGATTTGAAAATCGTTGAGCCAATGAGCTAATTTTCCCTTCACCTCATTTTCATTCTCTTTTTCCTTCTCATTTTCATTCTTGATATCTCTAGTTTCTCATAGCTGACTCACCTCTTCATCTACTAATGTAAGTTCCCAACCATAAATGCGGGTTAACAATTAAAAAGCTTTTCAGAGGTTTACTGAGTATTAAGCAGTTAGTAAAATAAATCATTAGCGTTTCTGGTATTGGATCCCTGTTCAATGTATGTATATCTTTCCCCCCTTTATCTCGGAGACAGAATCTATTTTATTCTGTTTTCAACTGACTTTTTGTCTCCCAGTTTATAGCTTGTGCTTATTTTCCTTGTGACTTTTTCCGTGTTATCCCCTTTTTCATACGCTCTATATTCTTTCTTTTCCTTTTCTTGGCCTTGCATGCAGGTTAGGGAAAGGGTACAAAATGACCTGATCTCCATCAAGAACCAGTTAATTATCCTACTTAACGTAAGGAGATGTCTCATGTACTATACTTGCACTGAAGGCTGAGCTCCCTAAGTGAGAGAAGAGCTTAGCTGGAGGTTTATGACCTATACATGTGATCTTGAGTAAGTTTCCCAATGTTTCTATCCCTCATTTCCCTTATCTATAAATGAGAATAATAACAGTTAAAGAGTAAATAGGAGTTTTAAATGAGTGAATGTTTGTGACTGGATCAAATAAAATTGCTGTGTCTGTGGGTCAAAACCTGACAAATATTAGAAATTCCATGTTTCAACCTAAGGCAAAGCACTTTTAAAAGAGTTTTGTTATTCAATAAATGTTAACAATTCTTATTATTATTGCCATAATGTAAGACACAACTGCAGGGAAGTAAGATGTCTAGGGTTTCAATGTTGTCTGAATGAATCCAGGGACCTGAGCATTTTACTGGGTGAGGGGTATGCAGTGGTTGAATAGTAGACCCCCCAAAGACATGGCCATATCCTAATCCCTGCAGACTGTGAGGATTATCTTATTTGGAAATAGATTCTTTGCATATATAATTGTGGATCTAGAGACAGAGAGAGATTATCCTGTATCACGTTAGGGGCTCTGAATTCAATGACAATTGCCCCTTAAGAGTGAAGCAGGAGGAGATGAAACAGAACAGGAGGAGGCAAAGTGACTTTGGAGGCACAAACTGAAAAACAGCAACAATCACTAGATATTGAAAAGACAGGAAACAGATTTCTCTCTAGAGTTCCAAAGGCAGCTTGACCCGACCAACATCTTGATGCAGGCTGAGTGATTCTGACATTGGACTTCTGGCCTCCAGAATTGTGAGAAAATAAATTCTGTTGTTTTAGGAGTCTGAGTTTGCAGAAATTTGTTACAGAAGCCTTAGGAAAGTAATACAGGGTGCAACTAAATTCCGTGGTAAAAATCAGCCAATTCAGAGAGGACAAGTTCTCACTCTGATGCTCTAATCCCTCAGAACCCATGGGATCTCATTTTCAATTTCATGGATCTAATTGGCTGCTGCTCTGGATTTTCACAGAAGTCTGTGAGGTTGAAAATTGGTATTCTCCTAAATACCTGCAAGTGTAATGACATATGATATCTCTCCCTGGCTGCCGGAAGACAGTGCCTGCATGCTCAGGATGTTGAGCAACTCACAGGCCTACAAAATAAACAAACAAACAAACAAACCAAAGTCAATCAGGGAAATATGCCCTTATTGTCTCTGTATCTGCTGAAAGTGTTTTCAGGCAAGCAATCCTATAAAATTATTTCTCTATTACAATCCAATTATTATAGAATGAGTTCATTTACAGAGTGCCAAAGAAATGTATGCATGTTTTAAGAAGGGAAGAAAACTATTAAAAGTGTAATCATATATACTCATAACATTTGTTATCTTGTATATTATATCTTGTATTTGTTATTGCAGAAGTCAAATGTGACTTCAGTATTACAATTTAAGAAGTTTTTTTTTCTTTCTTTTTTTAAATGTGTATACATTTTTGGCACCCTCTGTATTTTAAAAAAATGAGTTCTGATATATCAGGTTTTATGCTGATCCAAATGGGTTAATTTGGTTGTTCAGGTCAGTTACAATGGAAAACTTCCCCACTTTTGACCAACTAAAGACTTAAAAGTATAGGTCGAGTATTTAGACCTCTATGTCAAAACTGACATTTTAACTGATTTTCTCACCCCCTTTTTTCTTTCTATTTGAAAGAAAGTATGAATTGATATTTAGCCTGATACTTAAGAAATGTGTGCATTTTTTTCTTGTTGTTGTACTGGATTTCTACTTTTAAATTCCTATAAACTGGTTTTAAAATAAAACTCTATTTAATAACTAAAGGATACAGGTGCTGGTGGGAATATAGTCTCTTTTCCACAGAAGCAATCAAGGATAGCCATTCACCTTCTCTGTATCTTGCTGATAGCCTGTGTATGCCTGGGTAGTAGGGGAAACTCTTTGCCACATTGACCTCTACCAGATGGAATGTCACAACCACCCAGCTCAGCCTGAGAACTTTCTCCCCTTGCCTCAACTCTAGCCTAAAACCCCAGCCAGAAAGCAAAGGGGAGGTAAAAGGGCAGAAGAATGCAATGAAGAAGAGAGGCAAGTAAGACAGAAAATCGAGGCACTGAAGGGCAAAGAGTACAGTAGAGAAAAGAAAAAATGAGAGAAAATGTCGGTGGAAAATGCTTGAAATGTTGTGTGCTTTGTGTCTCAGCAATCTCTGCCTGGTCCAAAGAGGATATAAGCAATGTGGTGGCTAATTATTTTGATCATTTAATTAAATGTGGATAATTTTGGTTACTAATTTATTTATGTACTTTTACTTTCTTAAATTACCCAGGCTGAATGTTTTCACTGATCAAATATATGGACACCTACTTAGTATAAATCTCTATTTGGCAAGTGTCTACTTTACTTTGGGCTCTGCGGTCTCTGCCTCAAAAAGACCTAGCAAGGAAAGCCAACTATTTCAGCAGACTAAGATGTGCAGCAGTCCCATAGGATTGATGGTCTGAATCATGTATTTGATGATGGATCTGAGAATAGAACTGTGCAAAACCCAATTATATTGTCTAAAGGTATGTAGTTCCTACCTTTGGGGGGTGTGAGATTTCCTTGTTCATCACAGTAAGTTCCTCTTACAGCGGCACAAGTATCCTCTCCCAACTTTTTTATATTCATGTCACATACAGTGTTGTGGGGTCTGTGGTGCTGTGCAGGACCAGCCCAAGGAATGAGGAAAGCACCGACTCTGGCTAAGTTTCCCCATCCTGCTTGCCATGACACATAAAGTAGCAACACCCTCCCTCTCCACTTTCTTTGCCATCAATAGAACCTGCCCATCAGGGCACCATTTCAGCCTTGTTTAAAAAAAAGTGGGGAGAAAAAGAGAACCCACTATCCATTACATTCTTTTGTCTTTCTTTCTACTTTTTTTTTCTTTTTACCTTAGCATTCTACCTTTGAGAGAGAGATGCTCCATAATGCAGCTTGACTTAAATTATGACCCTGCTGCACTATTTCTTTGAGCTGCTATTTTCCCTGCCTGTTCCAGCTGCTGAGCACAATTGCTACAGCTCAATTATTAAAGAGATACTAAAAATAGCTCAGTGCAAGGCTGTTGACAAAGAAAAATCATTCAAACACAGCAAGAGACACAACCTGGGCAGCAAGCTCTCACTGTTATTAGATCCTTAATTCTCCCCACCTCCCCTTTCCCTTTATGCTCTGCTTTCTCTTTTCTTTCAGCAATAATAAAGTAATAGGCAGCTTAAAAGGTCCCTTTTTTGTGCCCACGGGAATTTACATACACTGATGACTGCTTTGCTACTGCAGTGATGCCTTACTAAAAAAGCAGTCTTTCCTTGGAAGCCTCATTGCAAAGCCACATGCAAAGGAATTTACAAATGATTCTTTTCCTTGCAGGAAGTATATGAGCCCCATTCACTGAGACCTGCTAGTCTCCAAAGTGCCCCTATGAGATGTATCTGATTTACAGAGTTTTCTTCCTGAGGTTTATTTTAGAAAAATGTTTTTGAATATCAAAAATTTGAAGAATTAGAATAATTAGAAAAAAAATGCACCTATGATTAGGGTTATAGTCGCGATTTTCTCCTCCCCCTTGTATAAAATGTGACACTATTTGACACAAATTACTTCCCCTTCTGGGTTTTACTTTTATCATCACTATCTGTATATTTTTAAATGTTAACTGAATATATTCCTTTTCTTATAAAAAAGAAAGAGGCATTGTAATGTGATTTGTTTTGGAAAGGTGTGAAATCATCTGTGGTTTAGCTCAACAATCTGTGTCATTATGTGCATGTAATGAAAAAAAAACTGTAAAAAGAAAAGGAGAAAAGAAATATTCAAAGAAATAATATTAAATAATTCTGAGAATAGTATATATATATATACTATTCTCAGAATTTTCTACTAACACACATATATGTGGTTAGTAGAAAATACTGAGATTCAGGCTAAATGAAAGAAAATAAACCAACACATGGTAACATTTTGAAAAGTTCAAACTGTTTTTCTCCAAGGAAAATAGTCACACACACTCACTCACACACACACAGAGTAAAAAATATTATTACCCAGCTGTCTACAATGAAAACTTGTCAGCCAAAGAATTTTATGCATACACTACTAGCAAAAAAACAAAACAAAAAGGAAAATTTCTGTTTATGAATTTGAAGGAAAAGAGATTATATGTGCAAATAAGTTATTGTTTCTATGCCAAGGAGAAAAAAAGTTAATCCAGATATGTAGGAATTCACATAATTTATGATACTTGTTTCTTTCCTGAAAGTGTTATCTGAAGAAATATAATGCCCAATAGGACTAAATCAAAACAAAAATGTGAATGAGGAACACATAGCATTGGGAGGAAAAAGGATCACAGAGAACAAAACATATAAAAATAGAATATATGCCCCATTAGTCATTAATAATGTATAAGATAATATAAATTTAGGAAATGATTCCTGAAGGAGAACTAATATGAGGCAAATAAGAAAAGCATCTTCTATAAAGCCTCTTAATATTCAGACATTAAAGGGGGAAAAATGACATAGGGAAGTATAATGTGAAAACCTAATATTAAATGATCAATTACTCTTCATACTTATAAAAATACATATGCAGGTTTTTTTGCTTTATTATTAAAGGTAACTGATACTAAAATAACAAGATTAATAATTTATCAATCAATAAGGAAAATACATATATATTATTTAAACTGTAGGAAAAAAATTTACTTTATAAAGGAAAGAGGCATGGAAAAAATGCAAAACTCAATAGCAAAGAAGAAAAAGCAAAAATAAACAAGTGAGAATATATCAAACTAAAAAGATTCTCCATAGCAAAATAAATAATCAAAAAAATAAAGGGTAGCTTAAGGATCAGGAGAAAATATTTGAAAACTATATATCTGATAAGGTGTTGATATCCAAAGTGTACAAAAAACTCAATAGCAAAAAAAGAAAAAAAAAAAAAAACAAACTCAATGAATGAGCAAAGGACTTGAATGGAAGTTCTTTCAGGAAGACAAAAATTAGCCAATTGTTAACATGAAAAGTTTCTTGATACCACTAATCATCAGGGAAATGGAAAATAAAATCAAAATGAGATATCATCTCATACTGGTTAGCATGGGTTTTATCAAAAGGACAAGAAATAACAGGTGCTAACAAGGTTGTGGAGGGAAAATTCCCTATACCCTATTAGTAGGAAAGTAGATTGGAATGATCATTGTGGAAATCAGTGTGGAGGTCCTCAAAAAATTAAAAATTGCATCAGTATATGACCCAGCAGTCCCTCTTCTAGATAAATACTAAAAGGAAATAAAATCATCACCTCAACAATATCTGTTCTCCCAAGTTCATTGCAGCATTTCTCAAATAAGCCAAGATATGACAATTATCTAAGTGTCCATCAATAGATGAATGGATAAAGAATACACAAATACACACATACAATGGAATATTATTCAGCCTTAAGAAAGGAGATCTGCCATTTGAGCCACTATGGGTGAAACTAGAAGACACTGTGCTAAGTGAACTAAGCCAAACACAGAAGTAAGAATATTGCGTGATCTCATTCATATGTGAAATCTAATAAATAAATAAATTGAATACATAGAAACAGTAAAATAGTGGTTATTAGGAGTAGGCAGTGGGGGGGGGGTTTGGAGAGAAATAGGTTAAAGAGTACAAACTTATAGTTATATCTATATTAACGTAATAGGATGAGTAAGTTTCAGAGATCTAATGCACACCCCAAGGGGTATAGTTAGAGTAGATTTTAGGTACTATTTTCACAAAATAGATAAACAGGAAGAAAGGAAGGGAGGAAGGAAAGAAAGGAAAGGGAAAAAAAGAAAAGTATGAAAGGTAATTTTATTTGCTTGTCTATAGTAATAACTTCACTTATGTGTATGTGCATCAAAATAAGTACTTTATATCAAAATATCATGTTCTATACCATAAATGTATACCACAAAAAAGACTGTGCCTGTTAGTTATCAAAATATTGAGATTTGATGATAACTTCTAGATTAAAAATGAATATTCTCAGATTTTGTTAAAAAATCAAAATCCAAACATCTTCTATATACAAAATACTTTCCTAAAATACTGTGGTACAAATGAGGTAAAAACTCAAAAGAATGAAAATCTAGAACGGGCAGATGTGAGAGAAACTGTAAAATGCAGATGACAGAATTGTTGGAGCAATATTATGCCTGAATGATTGGCTCCATGATGTGTAAATGATTGGACTTTTGCTTTGAATGATGAGGAAATTTGTGAGATGTGAGCCTAACAGTTTTATATATTTTTATTTTTTCTTTTTCCTTTTATGAAGTCACGTACACATAGATCATGAAAATATTCATGCATTTCTGTGTTACAATGTGTTGATTTTTCATACATTTTGGAGTGTTTACATCAAACTAATTAATATAGCTTTTACCTCATTTATTTAATTATTAGGTTAAGATATTTATGTTCTATACTTGATAGATTTGACTTGTACCCTTGCAATATGCTCCATAGGTGTGGTCCACCATTTACCCTCCCTCTATCAAACCTCCTCCTTCCTCTAGTTTCCCCCTCCACTTCTCGTTTTCATCCTGGGCTATAGTTAAGATCTATCTTTCATAAGAAAGTGTGAGTAATTATAAATTGGTTTCATAAAAGTACTGAGTACATTGGAAACTTTTTCTTCCATTCTTGAGATACTTTACTAAGAAAAATATTTTCCAGCTCCATCCAGGTAAACATAAAAGA
>CAUYPK010121029.1:0-50035 GCA_963574355.1 Loris lydekkerianus
TTGCTACGCGGAAGTAGCTCGATGGATCTGCTTCTAGTCAGGCTCGGGAAGTTGCACTAGGCCTCAGGCACATGGCAGGGCCCAACAATTCCCTCTTGTTTTTTGTATGGTGGAAAAACATAGCCCCTGTCTTAGGTTGCATGCTCTTGCAGTTTCAGTCTTACCCGTCATGGGGATACAAACATCAATGGTTTGGTCCCTGTCTTAGCGTCAACAGTGGCTTTGGGAGAGCACCATGGGTTAGGATGAGAATACTGAGCTGACATGGGCAGAAAAGATGGAACCGGAGGGCAAATCTCTCATGCATCCTTCCCTTCAGCCAAAGATCACCAGGAGCACAGCTGTAGTGGAATCAGTTGGGTTTTGTTCTCACTGAGGCATTGACCCCATTTGGAATTGTGGGGTGTCTCAGAAAAAGACTGTTAGAACTTAGTACAGCTTTAAGCTTTGGTTTGGTAATTTGGGGAAAGATAGATTAGGTGCTATCAGAAAACCGAGTGACAATTCTTTTCAAAATTGTTTTATTGATAGATAAATAAAGATTGTATATATTTACCGTGTACAAGATGATGTTTTAAATATGCACTCATTGTGAAATTACTAAATCAAGCTAATTAATATATGTGCTACCTCACATACTTATTTTCTTGTAGTGAGAACATTGAAACTCCACTCTCCTGGTAATTTTCAAATATACAATACACTGTCATCACCTATAATCACCACACAAACAACAGCCCTCCCGAGCTCATTCCTCTTGTCACCTGAAATCTTGTGTCCTCTGCCCCCACCACCTCCATCGCCTCCAAGCCTCTGGCAACTACCATTCTCTCTGCTTTATGAGTTCAACTTTTTTAGAGTGTACCTATAAGTGAGATCATAGGGCATTTGTCTGTGACTGGATTATTTTGCTAAACACGATGTCCTTCAGGGTCATCATGTTGTCACAGATGACAGGACTTTCTTCTTTTTGAAGGGTGAATGGTATTCCATTGAAAGGGCAATTCCATGATTGAGTATCTCATGTAAATCTCATCTATACAAAAGGCAAGATACAACTGTAACTGGCAAAGCAGCAGTCTTGCTTAGTGGGGAGGCAGGTAAGCACCACATGGGTTTGACACTGAGGCCCAGATGTTCATGTCACTTCCATTTGTAATAACACTGTGGCCCCGCTGTGAGGTCGAATCAGCTCCTGGTCATCAGAGCTGCATTTTTCCTTTCTCACCAGTGAACTGCTCAGTGGGAGGCACCGAAAGGTCCTTCAAAGTATCCATGTCTGGGTCCTACAAAAGAGCCAGTCTTTGGAGACCTGCCTCACATCAATTATCAATGACTAGTCAGACTAAACAGAAAAGCAGCACCCACCGTGAGAAGCTTGGAAGTGTCCAGATTCATAAAGAGACATGATACTTCCTCTCCTCTCTCAGGCCTCATCAGCCACAGCAGTGGAAAGAGGGAGCTAGAAAGTAGCCATCTGCAAGCCCACAAGGAAAGTCGGGAACAGATCTTTCTCTATGGCCCTCAGAGAAAACTAACCCTACCAGCATCTTGATCTTGCACTTCCAGCCTTCAGAACTGTGAGATAATACATTTCTGTTGTTGACCCACTCGGTCTGTGGTATTTTATATAGCAGGCCTAACAAACTAATATAGACCTATAATGAGTAAAGAGATTGAATTATAGCCAAAAAACTTTCCTTTAAAAAAAGCTCAGTGCCTATAGTCCCAGTTACTTGGGAGGCTGAGGCAAAAGAATCGCTTAAGCCCAGGAGCTGGAGGTTGCTGTGAGCTGTGACGCCATGGCACTCTTCCAGGGTGACACCTTGAGGTTCTGTCTCAAAATAAGCTGAGGATCAGGTGGCTTCACTGATGAAGTCTACCACACATATATAGAAGAATTAATACCAACTCTTCACAAACTCTTCCCAAAGAATGGAAGAGAACACTTCCTAACTCATTCTTTGAGGTCATTATTACTCTGAATCCCAAAACAGGCAAAGACAGCATGAGAAAACTATAGACCAATCTCCTATAGGCATAAATGCAAAAATCCTCAACAAATTATTAGTAGAAATCAATTTCAGAAAATGGGGTGGGTGCCGTGGCTCATGCCTGTAATCCTAGCACTCTAGGAAGCCAAGGCGGAGATCACTTGAGACCAGGAGTTTGAGACCAGCTTGAGAAAGACCCCATCTCTACAAAAAGTAGAAAAACTAGCCTCGTTTGGTGGCATATGTCTGTAATCCCAGCTACTCAGGCGGCTGAGGAAGGGGGATCACTTGAACCCAGGAGTTTGAGGTTAGAATGAGCTGGGGCAACAGAGAGAGACCGTGAGAAAGAAAGAAGGAAGGAAGGAAGGAAGGAAGGAAGGAAGGAAGGAAGGAAGGAAGGAAGGAAGGAAGGAAAGAAAGGATGGAGGGGAATGGAAAGGAAGGGAAGGAAGGGAAAAGAAAAGAAATTTGGAAACATACAAAAAGAATTATACACCATGACCAGGTAGGATTATCCTAGAAATGAAGTGTGGTTTAACACTTAAAAAATCAATTAATGACTAGGCTGGGTGCTGTGGCTCACACCTGTAATCCCAGCACTTTGGGAGGCTGAGGTAGATGGATTGCCTGAGCTCAGGAGTTGGAGACCAGCCTGAGCAAAAGTGAGACTTCCGTCTCTTAAAAAAAATAGCCAGGACATTGTAGTGGGTGCCCATAATCTCAGCTATTTGAAAGGCTGAGGCAAGAGGATCACATGAGCTTAAGAGTTTGATGCCGCAGCATTCTACCAAGGACAACAAAGTAAGACTCTGTCTCCAAAAAAAAAAAATAAATAAAATCAATTAATGGAACCCACCATAACAGTAAGATAAAATATATCTTTATTAATCATCTGAATAAATGCAGAAAAGGCATTTGAAAAAAATCAACACCAATTCATAATAAATTTCAACAAATGGAGAACAGAAAGGAATTTCCTCAACGTGGTAAGACCATCTGTGAAAACCCTACAGCTAACATCATACTTAAATAGTGAAAGAGCAAAGGACAACCTTCCCTCTAAGGTCAGGACCAAGACAAAAGTTGTCCTATACTGTCACTTGTTTTCAGCCTCATACTGGTGGATCTAATCAGGGCAATTAAGCAGGAGAAAGAAATAAAAAACACCAAATCAAACAAGAAGTGAAATCATCTCTATTTGCAGACAACTTACTCCCATCTCCACATCCAGGCTCACCCTCTCACTAATACTGAAGCCAAACCAGTGACCATATATTCATTCTTGGAAGGAAAGACTTGTCACATTTCTCTTTAAAGGCTCCATTTTTCTGCCTTTTCTCCTTGCTCGGAACAAGCACATCTCTGTTATACAGTCCTCCGGTTGGACTAGTGCTATCACAAAGCCCAGGTTCCCCTTTAGCTCTCCTTTTGCTTTCCTTGCTTGCTGAGTAGTGAGGGCTCTCCAGGGGACCACGTGGATATGTTATCACTGCTGGCTCTGATGCAGGTGTTAACACACTGCAAGTGACAGCCCTTAGTGGTGAACTGCTGTCAGTGCCTACCCAGGCACCCTACACATACACAGAGGCACACACACACTTTTGTAGAGCCCGTGGCCTCCAGTGGCTACAGGAATAAACACCCATACTGGCATCTTCCCTGGGTCCCGGCGCTACCTCTCAAACTGCTTGCCCTGAAATCCTGGCTCAGGTCAGGGTCAGCTTCCAGCCATGACTAGTAGTCACAGTGGAGTGTAAGATCAATTTAGTGGCTCTGGACCAGCAAATTAATATAACTGAAAGAATAAAAATAGGAAATAGGGGGCACTCTCTGCACCTGTTTCAATTTGGGCTTGTTTACTGGGTCTTGCACCTCTTCTTCTGGGCAAAGGCAAACACATTTAGGAAAACTCTGCTTTAAAAACTCTTCATTGTTTTTTAAATAACTAGCACGTCAACTATATGCCCTTTTAGGCCAGGCGCAGTGGCTCACACCTATAATCCTAGCACTCTGGGAGGCCAAGGTGGGTGGATTGCTTGAGTTCAGGAGTTGGAGACCAGGCTGAGCAAGAGGACACCATTCTCTACTAAAAACAGAAAAATCAGCCACGCATTGTGGTGGGTGCCTGTAGTCCCAGCTATCCCGGAGGCTGAGGCAAGAGGATCGCTTGAACCAAAGAGTTTGAGGTTGCTGTGAGTTATGGGGACACCACAGGACTCTACCAGGGGCAACAAAGTGTCTCAAAAAAAAAATTTAGCCCAACTTAGCCCACAATAATTTTTATATATATAAATATATATATTATTTTATATATTATATATATAATTTTTATATATAATATATAAATATATTATATATATAATTTTTATATATAATATATTATAAATAATATAATAATAATACATATAAATAAATTATATATATTTTATATATATATATATATATATTTTTTTTTTTTTTAATAGTGCCACTTTTCTAAAGCATGCCGAAGAAAGTCCAAAAAACACTACTAGGTTTTCCGGATCGTAGGATATTTGTTTTCTTCACAATTTTGTGCTTACTGATGGCACTGTGAACTGACAGCTCACTTTCAGGTAGCGATCCTATAAATTCTTAAATTTATACTAAGAAAAATGAACACAAAGGAACTAAAATGCGACAAGTAGAACAAGGCACGGTGCTGGGTTATATCATCAATTCAAACATGAAAACTTCAAGGTCTGGATGGGAGGGCTCTGAAGAGCCAGTATTCTGAGTAGGCAGAACACTAGAGAGGCTGGGGAACAGTCGCGGGGTTACGTCCCGAGCCTCACGGAGGTGCTGGGCTCCAGGCTGCCCTCAGCTGCGCTCTGTTCCCTGGGGAGGGCTGAGAGGCCCCATGCCGTGTAGTGTGAGCTTAAAACAGCGCTCCAAGCTCTGGCACGGCCTGCAGCGCTCACCGTTAAAGCCTAACCTGGAGTAAGAAAGCTCAGGGCTTCGTTTAATGCCACGGAGCGGGGAAGGAGCGCAGGCAGCTAAGAGGTTCCAAAAGGAGAAGCGGTTGGCAAAGCTTTGCCCTTTGGGACTGGCGCTGAAGATCACGGTGGGCCTGAGGCCAGCGGGCACACAAAATCCACATGGGGGGGGTGTGCTTAAAAGTGGAGCTTCCCGAGACACGGGGTCACCACTTCCCAGGTGGCCACAGAGAATTTAACACATTGAACAGTGGGTTGTCTCGAGGTCGTTGTAGTTGTTGAGAAGTACCAATATCCCGCCTGGGAAAGGCGAGAAACCAGAGGGTGAGGGAGCCGCTCTCTCCACCGGACAATCCCCGCTAGGCTGGACGTAGGAGGGGGGCAAGGGGCTGCGCCGGAGCCCGCGCGAGCTCACCGCCAGCACCAGCAGGCGCTCAGCGGAGGGTCCAGGGCCGGGCGCCCCTCCCCGCCTCGCCGGCCGAGCGCTCGCGGGCCCCGCGGGCCGGACAGGGGCGGCGCGGGCGGGGCGGCCGCGCTCTCGCCGCCCCGGGGTGTGGTTCCGGCGGCCCGGCCGGGCGGGGCAGCGGGTTTAAGGCGCCGCCGGGCGGCCCGGGCTCATTCGCGCTCCCGCCGCCGCCGCCGCCGCCGCCGCCGCCGCCGCACCCCGTGATGGAGCGGCCGCCGCTGCGCACCCTGCTGCTGGGCGCCGCCGGGCTGCTGCTCCTGCTGCTGCCCCTCTCCTCTTCCTCCTCTTCCGACGCCTGCGGGCCCTGCGAGCCCGCCGCCTGCCCGCCCCTGCCCCCGCGGGGCTGCCCGCTGGGCGAGACGCGCGACGCGTGCGGCTGCTGCCCGGTGTGCGCGCGCGGCGAGGGCGAGCCGTGCGGGGGCGGCGGCGCCGGCAGGGGGCACTGCGCGCCGGGCATGGAGTGCGTGAAGAGCCGCAAGAGGCGGAAGGGCAAAGCCGGGGCGGCGGCCGGCGGCCCCGCGGGGAGCGGCGTGTGCGTGTGCAAGAGCCGCTACCCGGTGTGCGGCAGCGACGGCACCACCTACCCCAGCGGGTGCCAGCTGCGCGCCGCCAGCCTGAGGGCCGAGAGCCGCGGGGAGAAGGCCGTCACCCAGGTCAGCAAGGGCACCTGCGAGCAAGGTGGGCACCAGCGCTTCCCCGCCGCCCCGGGACTCGGCGCGGGCCGCCCGTCTCCTTTGGGGTGATCTTATTTTGAGAATTCCGTGCGTGCGCCGAGAAAGTGAGAACTCGCGGGGCCGGGTGAATATATAGCAAAGATTTTCCGAGCTCTCAGCTTCCCCATCCCGAAAGCTCACCAACTCCCGCTAACAGCTGGCAAGTGATTGGCGAGAGCTGGGAGCCCGGAGGTGTCACTTTCTGTCATTCATTCTGGGCTCGGTGTGTGTAGAGGGGGTGACGGAGAGCGATGGGGAAAAGGAGTTTAACAATGAAATGCAAAATCAGGACTTTCAGAGAAAAGTTGTTTGTCCCACTTTCATTGGCTTAAAGTTGTAAGATTTCTCAAATATCAGGTCTCATGATTTCTTAATATTAAAGAAAATAATCCACTTACTATTCTCAGACAGTAATCTAGCGAATTATCTCTGGGCAAAATAAAATACAAGCTCTTTGAAGAATGTTTTGACGATGCAGTTTGTGTTATGAACCTTATTGCCATTTTTTTTTCTTAAGCGCTCCTGGTTTGGTTTGTTGTTGTCGGTTTTTTCTTGTATAATTCGTCCCCAGGATGCACTGTTCAGCAGGAGTGCCTTTGATGTTACTTTAATCGTTTATTTTATTCCAAACAAGTCCAAGCTTGCCGTAAATGAAACAGGAAAATAAATGAAGTCTGGACTTGGAAAAAAAAATTAACTCTAATGCCTGAAGTAACATTTTCCATCAGCAGTAGTTTCAAGGGAAAGTTAGAAGTTAGGTGTTGGCCGCTGCTCTCCCAGTCCCAGCCAAGGTAGGAAAAGAGAGAGAGACAGTTGTACGAGGTGGACAGCTGCTGTTGCTTCTTTAACACAATTTGGACTTTCTCCAGAATTTCCAAATAATAATTTTTTCCTTAGAACTTTTCCCAGAAATCCATATGCTAATAGGTTACATCAACAATTTCAAAGGTCATTTTTGAAAGCCCCAAAGTATTTAACTTCCTGTTAGCTATTTATAGTCTCATCACTGTAAACTCAGAAAATTATAAGCTAAATGATCTGTATATATTTCCAACAGAAACAGTCAATTTGTTCCTTTGGATCTCATTTGTCAGTCACATTATGAAAAGGCAAATGTGCCTTGTTTAATAATTCATTCCAGGTTTGGTGACCGAAGCTCAGTGGTTAGGCCACCAGCCACATACACCGGGCCTGCTAAACAACAATGACAACTACAACAAAAAAATAGCTGAGTGTTGTGGTAGGCGCCCTGCAGTCCCAGCTACAAGGGAGGCTGAGGCAAGAGAATCCCTTAAGCCCAAGAGTTTGAGCTTGCTGTGAGCTATGATGCCACAGCTCTCTACCGAGGGTGAAATAATGAGACTCTGTTTCCAAAAAAAGAAAAAGTCTCGGTGTGTGACACACCTTTTGGGGGCAAGACACAATTAGAAAAAGGACTTTACCTAACAAATACAATCAGTGTAACCTGGTTTCTTCTTACCCTCAATGAATCCCCAACAATAAAAAAAAAAAAAAATTTATTCCAAATATTGAGATTTTTGCATAAACATTTCAATGGGGAATTGCCTTATCCAAGCGGGGTAGAGTCTTCGAGCGAATATTGTCATTTTCTAAAAGGATAGCTAATTCTATCCCTTTTTCTCTCCTGCTACTTGTATGTCTAAACAGGCACACAGTACAATTAGAAAATATTGAGACTGAGAGCCATTGTAGGATGTGTTTCACAATCTCATTATCACATATGCCCTTCCCCTCAGCACCTCACCAGACTGCAACCCCCTTGAGTACAGGCCTGGCTTTTCTTTATGTCTGGGAAAATGTTAGGAAAAAATAGCATCTAAAACTGGACACCTTGACATAAATTAGCCTTTTCTTACCAGTCTAAATTAAGAGATATAGAATCTGATGCCTGAGACCATTTATAGGAGAAAGTCAGAAGAGAGCTGAAGTAAACGTGCGGTCCTTCCAGCAGCGACAAATAGGGTGAAAATCGGGTCCTCGGATGTATTCCTCCGGACTGCTGGATATGATTTGACAGTTGCAGAAGCCAACTGGACAGAGTGCCATTTTCTTCTGTACCATTTAATACTGGGGCTTAGCAAAGACTAGGAATGGTAGCCAGGTGCGGTGGTTCACTACTGCCCTCTGGGAGGCTGAGGCAGGAGGATCCCTTGAGCTCAGGTGTTCGAGACCAGCCTGAGCAAGGGCGAGACCCTGTCTCTACTAAAAAGAAAAAATCAGCCAGACATTGCGGCAGATGCCTGTAGTCCCAGCTACTCAGGAGGCTAAGGCAGAAGGATCACTTGGGCCCTGGAGTTGGAGGTTGCAGTGAGCTATGGTGACACCACTGCACTCTAGCACGGGCAACAGAATGGGACTCTGTCTCAAAAAAAAAAAAAAAAAAAAAATATATATATATATATATATATATGAATTGCATTTCCTATGTTCCTATGTTTCTATCCTCAGCAGAAACTTGACTTATGCTTCAGTGTAACTTGAGTGTTGAGGGAGAGGAGCCATTGTGCGTTCAGTCTGCCTTCTCTTGTGTTGGTCCCACTTACCAGGTGTGTGTGGAGCTGTGGGTCCTGCCAGCACCATGCTGGGTGCACCATGCTGGGCGCTGTGTACCCAGGGATGCAGAAACCAGACCTGGTGCTCTAATTGAGAGAGAATCCGCACAGGTTCCAAACTCACCTGGTGGAGCATGTTCCCTAGAGTTCTGGAACCACTCCAAATCTTCCCCGTCGTCTTTGAGATCACAGCTTACCCACGTTGTGGGGAGAGTGTTGGTCTGCTTGTTTTGTGTGCCTCAGTGACAGGAGATGAAGTCATCTGTGTGATTATCTGTGTAAACAGTCATCAGCGAATGATCTCAAGTCTTGGAATTGTCCTGATGAGTTTAGTGCCATTAGATCTTATTGAGGTACCTGAAGTCAAGGATAACGGGGAGGAGGAGTTATTCAACAACTCAGTTTAGTAAAACGAATTGGATGAAGGGTAGCTGAGATGTATAATAAAATTCACCATTGGAAGAGAACATAGTGCTTCTTTATTCCAATTCTTGGTTATACCCTCTTTTTTTTTTTTTGAAACAGAATATCAAGCTGTTTCCCTGTGTTCAGTGCTGTGGCGTCATAGCTCACAGCAACCCCCAACTCTTGGGCTCAGGTGGCCCTCTTGCCTCAGTTTTTTTCTATTTTGAGTAGAGCCAGGGCTTCTGTTGATGGTCCTTTAAGTCTGAGCTCCTTGGCAATCCATCTCAGCCGCTTTACTTCTATTGGAGACCATCTCCTCTTCTCAGAATTGTTACCAGTGGAATCAGAATGTCATTCTCAAGGCCTCCCTCCTTGGTACCTTTAAACTACACAGCAGGGCATACGAGGGTCTTCACAACAGAGCTCCACGCTGTTATTCTGACCTCTTCGCTCAACCTCCCTATGTGTTCCAGCCACAGTGTCAACACATATTTCTTCATGCCTCCCTGCCTTTGCCAATGGCTTCTGCTTGGATTCTGGCCCCACCTCCACACGCCCCACAATCACACCCTGGCTCACTTACCCTTTCCACCCTTTGAACTCCTTCTCAGGTTTCAAGAGTCAGCGGTGTCCCTTTTTCTGTGATGTATCCTGACTCTCCCCCAGGCCAGACTCTGCCTTCCTCCCAGGGATCTGTGTATGCATATTGCCCTCATTGTTGCAAATGTACTGTGTTTATGTATACAAAAAGCATTATAGCAAAGAAGTTAAGATGGTGTTTTTCAACCTTTATTATCTCACAGCACTCTTGAACCTATAGGTAAACTTACATGGCCACTTAAATTAAGTTGGTTAAAAAAGAGTAAAATAAGAATCTAGTTTCTGTGCTTTAAACTTCTTTTGAAAATAATGTGATTAATGATCTTTAACATTTTTCTTGGCCACTCTGGGAGGTCAAAGAGGGTAGATCACTTGAGTTCATGAGATTAAGACCAGCCTGAGAAGAGCAAGACCCCGTCTCTAAAAAATTGCTAGACATTGTGGTGAGTGCCTGAAGTCCCAGCTACTTGGGAGGCTGAGGTAAGAGGATCACTTGGGCCCAAGAGTTTGAGGTTGATGAATACTTGAAAATTGCTGAGAGTAAATTTTAAGTGTTCTGACCACACACACACACACACACACACACACACAAAAAAAAAAAAAAAAAAAAAAACACACACACAAAAAAAAACCCACTCGTTTGAAGTAATGCCTATGTAAAATAACCTGATTTAGCCATTCCACAACGTATGCATATGTTAAAACATCATGTTGTACACCACCACTATACACAATTTTCATGTATTACTTAAAAAAAACTTTTTAAAAAAAGGACATGAGCACAGCGTTGTCAGCAGAAGATTCCATGAGATTGCTTCCCAGGGCACGTGAATGGAGATGGCAGCTGGCCACGTAAAAGCCAGGTGATTATCGAAGCCTTGTGACCCGTTAAAGAGTTGAGACACCATGAAGTTGGTTCTACCAATCCAGGCATGTTTTTTTTCCATCTGTGTCATCTGCAGTTTCTTTCCTCAGTGTTTTGTGGTTCTTCTTGTAGAGATCTTTCACCTCCTAGGTGAAGTATATTCCTAGGTGTAGTATATTTCTAGGTGTAGCTTTTGCAAATGGTATTGAGTCTTGGATTTGCTTCTCAGCTTGACTGTTGCTGGTGTGTAGGAATGATACTGATTTTGCACAATGATTTTGTAACCTGAGACTTTGCTGAATGTATTTATCATTCCAACAGTCTCTTGGTGGAGTCTTTGGGGTTTTCTAGATGTAAGATCCTACCGTCTACTGATTACTTTATGCAGTTTGAATCATTGCATTTTAGGAAAGATTTGAAAAAAACTAAAGACGATTTAAAAAATAAAATTGGCACCCTGAAGAGGCGTCACAAGGATTTAAGATTTTAATAGCCAGGCGCTGTGGCGGGCGCCTGTAGTCCCAGCTGCTTGGGAGGCTGAGGTGGGAGAATTGCTTAAGCCCAAAGAGTTTGAGGTTGCTGTGAGTTGTGATGCCATGGCACTCTACAGAGGGCGACATAGTGAAACTCTGTCTCAAAAAAAAAAGATTCTTACGGACAGAAGTAATCCAAAGAACAAGCTAATGTTCCTTCACAGTTTGGGAATTTTATTAAACGAAAGGTGCCTGAACAACTGGCCTGCAGTTCTTCAGGAGATGGAGTTAAATAGCCACAGGGTACGTTTGGATTACACATCAGTCAGGAAGAACTTTCCAGGAAAAACAGTCCAGTGCTGTAACCTGTTCTCTTGGGAGTCAGGAGAAGCTCTTAGGAAAGCTGAGAAACAGTGTGAGGGAGGAGGGGCACCCCTGGGGGAGGATTCTGTAACTTTTAAACCTTTTACTTTGTGCAGCTCTGGGAAGAAACTGTGAGGCCCAGCAGTCATGGACTGACATCCTGAAATAGCTTTTCCATCCTGTCCCTAGAGCCTGCCCTCCAGGCCCACTGTAGACTTGCCGTCTAGAAGAAACTGCCTTATAAGGCTCTCTTTCAGATAGTTGAATGACAAAATGCCCTTGGGTAGAGTCCAAGGCCAGCCAGCCTCCTTCTGAATTCCTCCCCACAGTGGATAAGATTATGGTGCTTCCTTTACCTCAGGCTACCCCACAAATGATCTGACCTCATCTGTGTTTTTAATTGTAAGACAAACAACATCTGTCTCAAAGGGAACCCTGACTGTTGTCAAAGGAACTTTTAAGCCAGGGACTATATGAAAGTACCTTGTTTTTGCAATTTAAAAGTGGAGCAGGTGTGTGTAAAATAGTGTGCAGGCTTGCTTTAGGCTCTTTTGAAGATTTCCTAGTGAGCCCCTGACTCTGTGAGTAGGGGCACAGGAGCTAGAAGTGTCCATGGAAAGCATCCCCAAGTCTGTTCTAAGTGGATTTTCCAGGTAAATCAAGACCACCCCTCTCCCTACGAGGCCTCTACGGGGAAAAGTGGGGAGGTCAGAAGAAAAAAAGCCAGCTTGATAATGTGGGGGGGGGGGGGGGAATGTTTATTTTTTACTTAAAATTGATGCATTAAGTAGTTGAACTCTATTTTATTATAAGTTGGAGTAATAGCAAAATAATGTGACCTCTTTGAAAAAGTTAATTTGTTGAATTGCCTTTATCATTTTACAAAGCAAAGCAGGATGACGTTAGAAACAGCTCAAGCTGAACATAAACCCTGCCCCCCTTAATGTCTCCACCAGGCGAGGGTGACCGGGGTGACAGTGGTCTAGGAAGTCCAGGGAGGAGCTGCTCTTGGTTTCAAAAGCAGGCCAAAGTTGCCCAGAAGTTTTATATCTGGAAAATAAGAAAGGAATGGTTTAGACCAAGTGAAACAGACCCAGGACCCATAGTTGACAAAGCCCTGTTCACATGGTTTGATGTGCCTTCAAGTAAGAGAATTGACAAAGCCAAGGACAAGCCATCGTGTTCAAAGCAGAGTCGGCCACTACGGAAAAGCATCACCCTCAAAACTTCAGCTTCATAGCTCGGTGCCTATAGCTCAGCGACTAGGGCACCAGCCACATAGACCTGAGCTGGCGTGTTCAAATCCATCCCAGGCCTGCCAAACAACAATGACAAATACAACCAAAAAATAGCCAGGCCATTGTGGCGGGTGCCTGTGGTCCCAGCTACTTGGAGGGCTGAGGCAAGAGAATTACTTAAACCTAAGAGTTTGAGGTTGCTGTGTGCTGTGATGCCATGGCACTCCACCAAAGGTGACAAAGTGAGACTCTGTCTCAAAAAAAAAATAGCAAACTTCAGCATCATATACACGGGGTGTCCATAAAGTTCATGTGTGATTATAATAGTGTGCAATTTATATATATTTTATATTATTATATAATACCTGGAGGTAAAATTTATTCTACTTCTCAGGATTATTGAGAAGATCAAATTTAAGCCGGGTGCAGCAGCTCACACCTCTAATCCTAGCACTCTGGGAGCCTGAGGCCGGTGGACTGCTTGAGTTTAGGAGTTCCAGACTAGCCTGAGCAAAGGCGAGACCCCGTCTCTAGTAAAGTAGAAAAACTAGCTGGGTGTTGTGGCAGGCACCTGTAGTCCCAGCTACTTGGGAGGCTGAGGCAAGAGGATCACTTAAGCCCAAGAATTTGAGGTTGCTGTGAGCTGTGACACCATGGCAGTTGACTCAGGGTGAAAGAGTGAAACTCTGTCTCAAAAAAAATTTTTGAGAATAAAGAGACGATCAAATTATAATAACAGATACGAATGCACTGTATAAACTGCACAGTACCAAGTAACTGTAAAGAATGTTACTGGCTGGGTGTGGAAGCTCACACCTGTGATCCTAGCACTCTGGGAGGCTGAGGCAGGTAGATTGTTTGAGTTCAGGAGTTCGAGACCAACCTGGAGAAAGAGCGAGACCTGGTCTGTACCAAAAATGGAAAAGTTAGCCAGGCATTGTGAGGAAGTAGCCCCAGCTACTTCGGAGGCTGAGGCAAGAGGATTGCCAAAAGTTTGAGGTTGCTATGAGCTATGATGATGCCACAGCACTCTACCCAGGATGACACAGTGAGACTCTTTCTCACAAAAAAAAAAAAAAAAGATGATTACTAACTAGACACTAAATGTAAGGACTGTCTTCACATCATGTCTTCTTTTTTTTCCTTAAGAACCTTATTTTATTTATTTATTTTTATTCTTCATTTTAACTTCAATTTCTTTGAATTTTTTCTTATTACAAAGTATTATGGGGGTACAGATGTATTTGGTTACATGGGGTTTTTTTTTTTTTTGAGACAGTCTCATTTTGTCGCCCTCAGTAGAGCGCCATGGCTTCACATCATGTCTTGTGGTGAGTGATGATGTGACTGATGTTTGTGTTATACTTGACAGTCCACTAAGGGCTTCGGTGGATTTTCCTCATTTGCTACTCACAACAACCCTGGATGGTAAGCGGAATTATTATCCCAAATTCCAAATAAAGGCACTGTAGGTCAGACATCTCACAGCTGGTAAGCAGACGTTCTGCTACTTACATCTAGGTATTCTTCTATAGCCTTACTCTTCAAAATGTGGCTGATACTAATGTGCCTGATGGAACGGTACATTTCAAAACTATTAAGAAATGAGTATAATTGTGATAGATGTGTTACTTAGTTCAATGTAAGCATTTCACATTATATATCAAAGCAGTACCCTGAACCCCATAAATGCATCAATGTACAAAGTTATGATTTAATGAAAAATAATTAATAAATAAATAAAAACAAAATGTGGTGGATAGATCCACAACATCAGCTGTCTGTGCTGGCTGCTTTTCTGTAAATGTGAAATTATTTAAAAAAAAAAAAAAAAAAAGTTTAAGACAAAAGATTCAGAAGAGTCAAATCCTTGAGTGTGAAAAAGTTTTTGGAGGCCAGGTGTGGTGGCTCACACCTGTAATCCCAGCACTTTGGGAGGCCAAGGCAGGTGGATTACCTGAGCTCAGGAGTTGGAGACCAGCCTGAGCAAGAGCGAGACCCCATCTCTAAAAAATAATTAGGCATTGTGGCTGTTTCCTGTAGTTCCAGCTACTTAGGAGGCTGAGGCAAGAGGATCACTTGGGCCCAGGACTTTGAACTGTGAGCTAGGACGCCACAGCACTCTACTGACAAAGTAAAACTCTGTCTCAAAAAAAAAAAACAACGAAAAAGTTTTGGAATACTTTAATGAATTTATTTTGCTTGTATTTCCACTATGATTAATTAACAAGAGGGATCTATGACATAGTCGTGTGTCTAAATAGATCTAAAAAAGCTCTTTCAATGAGCATAAAATACAACTAAGGTAGGATAGTAACATTTATGTCAGTTTCATTGGCTTTTCAGGGCACTCTTGGTAGGCCTTCTAGCAAATGTCATATTACATTCAATGAAAGATGGTATTTCTTAAATGTATGAATGTCTCCCAGGCTACTTGAACTGGTGTACAATTCAAGATCATACGTACAGACCCCTGAGACCAGTCTAACACCAGTCCTTCAGAGCCCACCTGGAAATCGGAGGCCCTTCTACTCAATTACGTAGTCTGGAGGGTCTTGAAGACTCAGAGTGCTGGGGCTGCTGGCATGAATGTTTGCCCAAGCAAGACCCCTTGGAGCATAACGTTTGTGTGTGCTGTTTGATCATTTTCCAGGCCTTTCTGGTGACTCTGGGTAGGGTAGTAGAAAAGAAAAACCACAAAGACAACTGTCAACAAGCTCAAGAATTCACTGGCACTTGAGGGTTTAACCCTGAGTGTTTACTCACCTTGATTCCTGACCCCAGCACTGTTCTACCGTCAGTTTTCCCAGCTTGAATAATAATATTTACCCCACATCTGAACTGTGGTTCCTCGTCAGGCTGCTGTTTTAGGAACTGAGGCATATACTTTTGTCAGCCAGGTGACAACTTGAAGAAGGAAAATTCAAGCTGGGGTTTGAGAAGTTAATTAAGCATAGTCCATTTTGACTTTCGGGGGTGGGGGGTGAAGAGTGCTTTTCTTGTAGGACCAGAGGCAGCTGACTCTTTATCACCCTGTTCTTTTCATGTTGTTTTGCTTGAAGAAGGGATGTCTCCAGCTTCTATAGAGGTTTGTCTTTTTCCCTGTGTGAGAAAGGTTCAAAGGCATTTCATTTACATCACGGAAGAGTAGCAGGCCAGCCTAGTAGTTGAATTGGAGAAGCTTTAGATCTGACATCTGTTCTGCTTTTTTTCTGGCACGACCCCAAGCAAGGAAGGGAAAAAAAAAAAAAAAAAAATTATCAAGAAAAAGATCTCCTGGAACCTTCAGAAGGTTTTGAAAGAGACCACACAGAAAGGAGGCTTCAGGAATTTGTCAGAGTAGCCCAAGCCTGCAGAATGTAAAGGCTGCTCCGGCCCTGTGGGAGCTTTCAGAACTTTCTGCTCAGGGAACAGAAAGCCAAAAGTGAATCTCAACAGCAGCTGCAGCAATTACAGTGCCTCCCTGCTTTCCGAAGGAGCCCCCTCAGGAAGCCACAGAGCATTTGATGGAGGCTGAAATGCTTATGCAGCAGCATTCTGAGTCAGAGAAGGCGCAGCCGGGATCCATGCCGCGTGGACGCTTGTTAGAGATGCACAGCCCAGCAGGAGAGGGCAGGCTGGGGTGGAGATCACAACGCTGCTGATGTTTGACAGGCCAGGGCTTCCGAGCCAGAGGCCCCTCTCTGCTCAGGTGTGTCTGAGATCAGAGCCTCTGCGCAGGAAGGAGAAGTGGATCTGACTCAGCTCTTCCTGCGCCATGCGAGCCTTTGGTTCACTCGACGATAACTGGCAGGGCAGGGTGGCCTGTTCTGGACCCAGTGGTGATGGGGAAAGTAAGAGGCCCATCCCTCACCCCTTCTCCTGATGTACTCTCATCTGAGGCCACCTTCTTTTCTCTCACCCATTCTGCCTGGCCTGTTATTCCATGCTGCCTCTTTTTACTGTCTGACAGAGCCCAAAGAAATGTGCTTTGCTTTCTGCACACACCCCCAACCCTGTCTTAGTTACAGAGTACCAAATAGTAACTTGGTAAGTGCTGAGTCCTCCTCACTCCCTCTCCAGACTCAAGAGCCACACCTGACATTCTCCCCAAACCCAGAACAGGCAGACACGTGGCCTGCTGCCTCTGAAAGGCAGTCATCTAGGCTCATACCATCCAGCAGAGAAACTCAGCCCTTCTTTTCTTGACATTCCCTTGGGGTGAAGATTTTTGAGATGTCTTAGGACCCTAATCCACTCCATACATCAGCCCCCAACGTTTCGCCCTTCTCAGAACAAGTTCAAGAGTAGACAAGGTAGTCACAACCCCTGACTATGAATGAGCTTGGTCTCCAAGGCTGACTGCAGCCCAGTCCCTACCAGTTGCCTTATGCTGGGTCACCCAGCCACCAAGAGTAACTGTTATATGGCAGGAAACACAGCAGAGTGGTTAAGAAGGTGACCTTTGCAGTCAAATACCCCCTCTGCCATTTGACTATTATGTAATGCTAACTTCCTTCACTTACCATTTTCTTATCTACAGAACAGATACAATAACAATAATTTTTGTTGGCTCAGCACCTGTAGCTCAGCGGCCAAGGCACCAGCCACATACTCCGGAGCTGGCAGGTTCAAATCCAGCCTGGGCCTCCCAAACAACAATGACAACTACAACCAAAAAATAGCCAGGTATTGTGGTGGGTGCCTGTAGTCCCAGCTACTTGGGAAACTGAGGCCAGAGAATCGCTTAAGCCCAAGAGTTTGAGGTTGCTGTGCACTGTGATGCCACAGCACTCTACAGAGGATGACATAGTGAAACTGTCTCAAAAAACAAAACAAACGACAACAACAACAAAAACCCAATAATTTTTATTGAATGGTTCCTGAAAGAAAAAAAAGTTTGAACTATTGGCTCCATGTAAATCAGAATCACAGAGTTTGGCAGGAAAAAAAGAGAATAATTAGGCCCATTAGGTGCACACTGGGTATTCTCTTTGGCTTTTAGAGTCTTGGAGAAAACAATAGAGTCCCAGCTGGATTTTGTGTGTCTCTTCTTTGGCTTTGTGTGCAACCTCAGCTTAGCAGGAACTCATTTAAAAAGTCAAAACTTTCAGATAGTGCCTGTGGCTCAAAGAGTAGGGTGCCAGCCCCATATACCGGAGGTGGTGGGTTAAACCCAGCCCCGGCCAAAAAAAAGTCAAAACTTTCCATGATAACCAGGCCTATTTAAACTTAGGAAGGTGCCCACATAGGTTGGTCCTTCCTGTCTATCTGAGAGGCGATCATATTCACCTCCCCGTATGGGGCAGAGAGCAAAGGTGTGGAGAGGGGTTCAGTAAGCTGGGTAACTTTTCAGATCCACCAGCATCAGCAGTTTTGAGTGAAACTGGCAGAACGTTGGGACTGTCACCTCCCCATGTACCACCCACTCCATCACCTTCCAAAGCAGCTGCCTTCCTCTGTAGCTGCACATCTGACTCCCCGGGGGACCTTTACCAAACGCCGACGCCTGAATTCCACTCCAAGATTCTGATTTAATTGGTTTGGATGTGACCTGGGCAGCAGGACTTTTTAAAACTTTCCAGATGATATAATGCCCAGCTCTGGTTCAGAACCATTGTTCTAAAAAGAGTTCAAGTCACTTCAGGGATGCCTTCTTCCCTTGGGATAATCATAATAACAATGGGCCAATTTTGATTAGTTTATCCCGCTTCAGCTATTTTGCGACAGGAGGACTTTCCAGAATATCTAGTGCACCGTGGGAAGTAAGAGATGTTGAAAGTCACTCAGTACACGCTTCTCATCTCCTGGGCTGTGGCAGTGATCTTATCTGAAAATGGAAATATCTCTTTTTTTTTTTTTTTTTTTTAATTTGGGTACGGGGCCAGGCACCGTGGCTCACACCTATAATCCTAGCATTCTGGGAGACAGAGGCGGGTGGATTGCTTGAGCTCAAGAGTTCCAGACCAGCTGGAGTAAGAGTGAGACCCCATCTCTACTAAAAATAGAAAAACTAGCCAGGTGCTGTCATGGGCACCTATAGTGCCATCTACTCAGGAGGCTGAAGCAAGAGGATTGCTTGAGCCCAAGAGGTTGAGGTTGCTGTGAGCTGTGATGCCACAGCTTTCTTCTCAGGGTTACAGAGTGAGACTGTCTCAAAAAACAAACAAAAGTTTGGGTATCACAATACATTCAGAAAAATATTCACCTAAAGCTATACAAGCCAATCTTTCAATTCCTTACCCAGAACGTACATTCCATGAGCCCAGTGACTTTCATCTGTTTTTTTCACTGCTGAATCCCCAGTGTCTAACGAGCCCTTGGGATGCAGCAGTTACTCAAAACGTACTTGCTGAATAAATGAATGAGTGATTTAAGATGGACTTGTTGTGTGGCCTGTTGGAAAGGTAGTCCTTCCCACTGATGGAAGCCCACCCCTCTGGAATCTTTACTAGAGGGAGGTGGCTCTCCTCAGCTGATAGGTCCCTCAGTTGAGAGTAGAATCCCCTGTACTTGGGCAAGACCATCCTGCTTGGCATCTTTTCACAACACCACTTCTACTTACTTTGCAATAATTCCTTACTAACTTGGCTCTGTTCAGACCCGCCTGAAAAAGAGGGAGACCCCGTCTCTAGTAAAAATAGAAAAGTTAGCTGGTTGTGGTGGTGAGCACTTAATCGTCCCAGCTACATGGGAGGCTGAGGCAAGAGGGTTGCTTGAGCCCAGGAGTTGGAGGTTGAGGTTGCTGTGAGTTATGTGACACGGCACTCTGCCCAGGGTGACAGAGTGAGACTGTCTCCAAAAAGAAAAAAGAAAAGAAAGAAAAAAGATGACCTGGTTCTTCACTGTCACTAGAAGTGAAAAATTACAATAAATCCTCATCACTCAGGCGGTGCCTGTGGCTTAAAGGAGTAGGGCACTGGCCCCTTACGCTGGAGGTGGCGTGTTCAAACCCAGCCCTGGCCAAAAGCTGCAAAAAAAAAAAAAGAAAGAAAGAAAGAATCCTCATTACTCACATCCAGTGGCTGCTTTTTATAAATGCTGTGCTAGGGCCCAAAAAGAAATTACCCCATGAGAGAGACAGTGCCTCCTCTCTAAGGAGCCTACAGTGTGTCCCAAAAGCCTCCCTGAAAATCAAAAATACCTGGGAACAATGGCAAATGACAACTAAATATATCTACATTTACAAAATAATTCATTATAAAATTTTGCAAAGGGGTGGCCAACACGTAGAGGCTAGTTTGTACATATTTTATAAAATTTTGTGTTGGATCTTTTATAAATAAAGGTCCACTTAGGTACAATTTCCCATTTTCCCTATGTATGGCAACTTCAGGAGCAACTTTTGGGCCACGCTGTGCAAAGCTGTGGTCCATCCTGGTGGTTTGTAAATAGTGGGAAGGCAGAAAAGGCAGTTAGCCTCAAAACGGGGGAGCTGTTGTATAAGAGAAGTCAGTAGCAACGCATAGGAGCCAAGTCTGCACACACACCCCTCAACCCTTTGCTTTTAATCATCGGAAGCGTATTTTTCATGTAATTTCTACTGGAAGGTAAATAAATGAACAAAGGTATATTGAGATGTGTGGCTTATGAATGCATTGTAATCTGACTGCAGACTCTGTGACCTCATGAACAGTGATTAGACGTGTAGTACGTCAATGAATTAGTTATTACTTCACCCAAAGTGACATTCTAGAATGGAGAAGAGTGAACCTTACCTTTGCTCAGAATTGAGCTAAAGAGAGAGTATTGATCCAAAGACGCTTAAAGGTTGTGTTTAGTGAGAAAAAGGAGTCTGCGGGAAGTTCACTTCACTTCACCTAGTTCCCTGGCACATGTAGAAAAACCAAATTTTAAATAGGTGCAATGACCAGTGAGATGATGAGGACACTGTTTTTCAGTATCCCATCCTGTCTTAGTTCATTATCAGACATTTCGCTTTTGGGGCCAGGCACATGGGGCTCACATGTGTAATCCCAGCACTTGGGGAGGCTGAGCTGGGAGGATCACTCAAGGTCAGGAGTTTGAGACCAGCCTGAGCAAAATAGCAAGAGCCCATCTCAGAAAGAAAGAAAGAAAGGGGGGGGGGAGGGAGGGGAAGGAAGAGGAAGGAAGGAAAGAAAGAAAGATAAATTAGCTGTGTGCAGTGGCAGGCATCTGTAGTCCCAGCTACCTGGCAGGCTGGGGCAGGGCGAGCCCAGGAGTTAGAGGTCGCGGTGAGCCAGGGCGCCATTGGACTCTAGCTGGAGTGACGGAGTAAAACTGTGTGTCTCTCTCTCTCAAAAAAAAAAAAAAAGTTCAGCTTTTATGGACAAACCAGAATGGATTTTAAATTCTAGACTGCACATATCCTCATTCATTAATTTCAGCTGCTATGAAGCTTCTGTGTGTCCTGGGACTGCAAGCAAGTTTAATTTCATTTTCACTAAAGCTCTTTTTTGTTATTAGAAACTGTTGTTACAGAAAAGTGTAGGAGTCTTTGAAATCAAAGACATTGTTAATATTGTATGCCATTCTAGTCTTTTTTCTAGGTACACATAACGTGATTGTTTTGATGACAAAATACATCTATTTTGGGGCGGCGCCTGTGGCTCAGTGTGAAGGGCACTGGCCCCATTTACCAAGGGTGCAGGGTTCAAACCCGACCCCGGCCAAAACTGCAACAAAGAAATAGCTGGGCGTTGTGGCAGGTGCCTGTAGTCCCAGTTGCTCGGGAGGCTGAGGCGAGAGAATTGCCTAAGCCCAAGAGTTGGGGGTTGCTGTGAGCTTTGTGACGCCAAGGCATTCTACTGAGGGAGACAAAGTGAGACTCTGTCTCTACAAAAAAAAAAAAATAATAATAATACATCTATTTTTACCTCTTGTTTTTTAATTTAATATTTTCAATGAGTTTTAAAATATTTTATATCTTTTATGATCCTGCACGCTTATTTGATGAACCCTAATATACTCCAGCTTTTCCTCTGTCATAAATTAACCTTTTAATTCACATTTTTAGACAAAGATCTTCTTTCTTCTGCATTATTTCTTTAGCATACATCTAAGATGGAATTACTGATTCAAAGCTACGACCATTTCTTAAAATTTTTGATACATACAAGCAGTCCCTGAGTTACAAACATCTGACTGACACGCTACTCACACTGAAGGAGGAGGCCTATTATATGTAATAGGAAGATGCACCTGTTCCAACTTATAATTCAACTCAAGAACAAACCTTTAGAACCTGTCTTCTTTGTAACCCAAGGACTGCCTGTATTGGTGATTCCAATTAAAAAATGAATCCCTTCTAAAGAATCGAGACACATTTTATCCCAAAAAAGAAAAAAAGGCAAAAAGCGAAACATCCTAAAACACAGTAAAAATTATCATTTAATTACCCTCTGATTTGTATCGTGGCTGCTTGTTTTCAATGGTAAAGAGACCATTGAGACTCGCGCCTGCGTCCTCCTCGTTCCTGTTTATAAATTTTGCAATTACTGGCCAGAAAAGGCCCTCTTAGTTCTCTAGAGTTCTCTAGTTTACATATCAGATTTCCAGACCTAGGCAGTTTCTAGCTCAGACCACGTAGAATTCTTCCATCACGAGCAGAAAGAATGCGTTTGCTGTAATACTTTTGTCTTGCTGAAGTCTAATTGGGTCAGTCAAACATCTCAAGAGAAAAGAAAGATGGAAAGAAGATTCCTTTGTCCATAATTGAACTGGGGTTCCCAGAAGAACATCTGCGTCCCTGAAAGATCGTCTTGAAAATGTCTGTTTTAAGGGGAACCATCTGCCTGCATGAGATGTAAACAGGAAAAACTTACTGAAATGCTGAGGGTTTGTCCTCAAGATTTCTTCACAGAAGAAAAAGAAAGGTTTTTACTCTTCTATTTGACTGCATCCAGTTGATTGCCAGCACCTCTTCAAACACAAGCTCCCTACATCATACTGAGGCCAGGGTTGGCCCACTTGTTTCCTCTTAGTTTCTACAAAGCTCTGTTATTCTCCAGCTCTCTGGCACAGCCTGGGGCCTACTCCACTTATTAAAACTAGAAAAGAATGTACTTAGAGCATTCTACCACACGTGCCCTTGGAGCTCTCCTTGGGTCCTTAAAGAGGCTGTCCAAACCTTATTTCTCTTTTTCTCTAATCCTCTGATCCAGCACGGTCGGCATCAGCGGTCCTTTGTAAGGCAGTAAACAGCTCCGAGAATGTATTTATGAGGTGCAGAAGCTGCGTGTGAATTTTCAAGCAGAATTTTTCCCGTATTTGACCAGGAGATAGAAATAATAGCAGAGCACTGTATATAAGCATCTTGACATACATTCATATGCACGTTATCCTTTTAGTCCTCAAAAGAGCCCTGTGGCAAAGTATGATCCTCACATTAGGAATTAGGTGACCATGCTTCCGTGGGCTGCAGTGCCCAGGCAAAGGCCCTATTAATGGGAAGTGAGGGGAGCTGGGACAGGGAGTTCACGTGAGTTGGTGTGTGCACAGCGCACACACACCAGTGCTCACATTTCAGTCCAGAAGGAGCTAAAATTCAGGGTCAGAGCTTGTTACATATGCGATGATGCGTCGTTCATTCCTTCATAGTTCTTCGTCTGTCATTGAGTTCCTATTTGGTGGAAATTCTGCATCATCCATGATCTCCCGCTACTCTGATCATCAGCAGTTTTGGAAATGTGTGCACTTGGGCTTGTTTTGTTAAACCACGTCTGAATTTTTGAAGAAACTTATCCAGAGAATCCACGGCTATTGTTTTGGTGAATTACAATAATTTAAACTCCAGGTTTGGGCACGGGACAGAATTATCTCCCAAGTCCTCATGATCAAGTTGGTTGATTACAAGTTGGGTGGGTCTGTAATCCCACTTACAGACCTGCTGCCTGGGTCTGTAAGCTGTGCTGAATAAAATAATCAATGTATAGTTTCATGTTCTGAGAAAAATGTAAATTAGAAAAGGTAATCAAATAAATCGCTGCTTTCATGTAGGTTTTCTAAAGATGAATCCTATCTCATTGAAGAGCATAAGCACTTTGTGAAGAACAAATTAAATTCTCAATCAGTCAGAATACAGTTGAGCCATCTGGGAGATTTCATTGTTTTTTTTCACATGTGTCTCCACGCTGCAGAATAAGAATGTGAGTCCTTAAAACCAACAGGGTGTTCCCCAGACATTGGCACAAATTTTATGCATCCACAATAACTAAAATGTAAAAATGTGAAACACCAACAAGGGATCTCATAAGAAGTAGAAGGCCTAACTCCAACACTGCCAAAAAAAAAAGCAGGAAATAGTAGATTTCTCATGGCAGTTGACCCAAAAAATCCTTAGCCAAACAGAAGTGAAGGGACATTTCACAGCAATGCTCTGCATCAGTTGTATAATTATGACATTTAAGTTTATAAATACTTTTAGGTCCATAAGTCTGTACCTGATATAAAGGTGCTTTTCTGTGTTAGTCTCCTCAATACACCAGGAGATGATGGGATTTGGAAATGAGGAAAAGAAGATTGAGGAGCAGAGAGGGGATGTGTTCAGATGTAAGTAAGGGAAGCCCTGGCAGCTGTGGTTTGATCAGAATGGGGTTTAGTGGCTGCAGAATAAGGAGTCCAGGTGTAGATAGGTGCCTTTGTGGGGTTAACTGCTCACCAGGCTGCTGGAGCCCAGGTTCTTTCTTTCTTTCTGCTCCATCATCCTTTCCATGTTGGCTTTTGTCTTTATACTTTTTTTGTTTTAGGGCGAGACAGAGTCTCACTATGTCACGCTGGGTAGAATGCCCTGGCGCCATAGCTCACAGCAACCTCGAGCTCTTGAGCTCCAGCGATTCTCTGGCCTCAGCCTCCCGAGTAACTGGGAATACAGACACCCACAATGCCCAGCTATTTTTTTTTTTAGAGATGAGGTCTCGCTGTGGCTCAGAGCCTGGGAGCTCAGGCAATCCACCTATCTCAGCCTCCCAAAGTGCTGGGATTACAGGCGTGAGCCACTGCACCTGGCTTGTCTTTATACTTGCAAGAAGGCCGCCGTGCCTGTAATCTTGGAATCCTCATAAAGATATTGAGAAGGGATAGAGAAAAGGGCGATACCAGCCATGTGTCCATTGTACCAAGGTGAGCAAATGCTTCCCTGAGGCTCAAACTCAGCAGATTTCAGCCTGATTTCATTGGCCAAAAAATGGCCACCTAACCACACCTAGTGGCAAAAGAGGCAGAGAAGATAGAGAATGTGGGGGAGGGCAGACTGCTGCAGAGTCCGCTGTAGCTGGCTGGCAGCTCCTCTTTTTACTTTTTGTGTTTTTTTATTTTTATTTTTTGCAGTTTTGACCAGGGTCGGGTTCGAACCTGCCACCCTTGGTCTATGGGACCAGCGCTCTACTCCCTGAGCCACAAGTGCCACCCATTTTTACTTTTTTTTTTTTTTTTTGTTTTGTTTGCAGTTTTTGGCCGGGGCTGGGTTTGAACCCACCACCTCTGGCATATGGGGCCCGTGCCCTACCCCAGCTCCTCTTTTTAACTTTATTTCAGACACAGTTGCTGAAGGTGAATTGAAAGAGTGACGAGAAGTTTAGTGTTTAAGAGACCACAGACCCCATCAGACTTCACTGAACTGTAACTTTCACTCTCAACAACTAGATGATAAAGTAGGTCATGACTGGGGGAAAGCAAGTGAAAAGCTCTGTAGCAAAATGAGCCATTCCCAAAATTTCAGCCAGGGGAGAAGCCCTATTTGAAAAGTGTGAAAGATCTTTATAGAGACCGTGTTGAAATAAATGACATTTCACTCAACGGTTTCTTTCACAGAAACAATGGCTACCAGGGTTGAGGGGTCCTTCTTGATTAGTGTGGAAAGGGATGATCTAAAGTTAACTCAGGGCCGAGTGCCGTGGCTCACACGTATAATCCCAGCACTTTGGGAGCCCAAGGCCAGGAGTTTGAGACCAGCCTGAGCAGTATCAAGATGCATTCTACAAAAAATTAGAAAATACTAACCAAAAAATAAAAAATTCACCAGGCATAGGAGTGCACACCTGTAGTCCCAGCTATTCAAGAGGTTGAGGTAGGACGATCATGTGAGCCCAGAAGTTTGAGGTCACAGTGATCTTTGATGATGCCACTGCACTCTCTAGGCCTGGCACAAGAGAGAGACCCTGTCTTAAAAAAAAAAAAAAAAAAAAATCAAAAAATAAGGTTTTTTTATTGTTTATGTGTGAATGCATGCTGAGAAAAGTTGTACTTTAATATTTATAAATTGTCTGAACTTCAACTCACCCTCAGGTCTAAGTGCAGTGAATTTCTAATTGTCGTAGCATTTTTACGCTTATTTATTTATTTATTTATTTTTTTTTTTTTTTCATTTTTATGCTTATTTAAACCGTGCATGTTACAGGGATTTATGTTTAGGAGAATACGGGTTCCAATCCCCACTCCTTCACTTACCAAATGCATGATCTTGGGCAAGTTACTTCTCTGAACCTCAGTCTTATCATCTGTAACGGGGGCAATATTGCCTGCCCAAAAGCTTGGTGATGACATTAGCCTTCCTTCTGTGAGGTTTCACACACAGTGCCTGGCACACAGCAGGGACTACTTCTGGAACAGTCCTCAAATGTCATCCCATGGCACTTTCTCTTCATTCTTCTCTCTCTCTTTTTTTAAAGGGATACCTAGAAATGCAGTGATGCAGGGTCGAGGCAGAAACTGAGCATGGTAGGAGTGGTGTAGCAGGTTGTGCAGAGCATAGAGAAAACCAGGGCTGCTCTTATCCAAAGTGGTCCAGAACCTCTTCCTTTTTATATATTCAACTTTACATCCTCCCTTCCTCCAACATGGGAGTTGAGACAGTTTCCATCACCACACCCCTCAGGTGTAGCTATAGTGTTGCAAAAAGCACTGAGCTTAGAAGGAAAGCATCTGAGTCCTCATGCTGCGGTGACTTGAGTGCGATGATTAGCACAGACATGTCTGTCAGCCCCTCCATTTCCTCCGCTATAAAATGGAGCTAGCAGGGCCTGCGTGGAAAGGTCAGATTGACAGTTATGGAAATAAACGAAGTCATGGAGTTGAAGTCTTTGTAACCATAACACCCTATATCAGTGATTCTCAACTGGTGTGCCCTGAGAGGATCTTAGGTGTGCCATGAAAATTTTTAAAGATCATTAATTAAATTATTTTTGAAAGAAGCTCAAAGCACAGTAAATATATTCCTTTTTTTACATTTTTTTTTTTTAGCAACATAATTTAAGTGTGCTGTGGAAGTTTAACTATAGATTCAAGTGTGCTGTGAGATAAGAAAGGTTGAAAACACTGCCCTATAGGAATGCAGGATTTCATTCCCTTTGACTTTCCCAGTTATTTTAGCAACGAGTCTCAAATATGCCCAATTATGGCTTGGCGCCCATAGCTCAGTGGTTAGGGCGCAGGCCACATACATGGAGGCTGGCAGGTTCGAACCTAGTCAGGGCCTGCCAAACAACAATGACAACTACAAAAAAAAAAAAAAGCCAGATGTTGTGGCAGGTGCCTGTAGTCCCAGCTACTTGGGAGGCTGAGGCAAGAGAATCGCTTAAGCCCAAGACTTGGAGATTGCTGTGAGCTGTGACGCTACAGCACTCTACCAAGGGCGACAAAGTGAAACTCTGTTTCAAAAAAAAAAAAAAAAAATCAAATATGCACAATTAGTTAACTGCCTTGAGTGCATCTGCGTCAAATGTTTGGACAGGCCACCCCATGTTCCTCTGGGCCACCCTCTTCCCTTCAGATCACTACCAGGAAATAACACCCAGGAACTGCTACGTTGCAATGTTAGCCGGGACTAGACAATCAGTTAGGAAATCTGCTACAAAAAATTCATGTACGGGAAAAAATAAAATGTACTTTAAAATCAGCACCCATCTGCGATCATCTGTTCCTGTTCCGCCTTTCATTAGCTAGGTAATCAAGAGTTGACAGTGTTCTTCCGTCTAGGAGCTCAAGTTAAATATTGGCTGGGAAGATATTAGTCCAGGTAATGATGGCAGCTTTTATGTTATCCATCAATCACTTTAATGAGTACAAGGAAGCATCCTGTCACCCTGCCAAAAGATCTAGAAATTAGGAATGACTCATTTATCAGTCAAATATGGGTTTCCTATGTGTAGGGTGCCGCCCTGGTGCTCTGGGGCACAGAACAGCCTTCAGGCTGCTGGAGGCTACGGTTTAATGGAGCTGTGGTCGCAGCTCCCTGATCTCCCTGAATTCAATCCCTTCCTAAAAATAGACAACACAAACTGCGCAGGGTGTAATCTCAGCACTCTGGAAGGCCAAGGCAGATAGATTGCTTGAGCTCAGAAGTTCAAGACCAGCCTAAGCAAGAGTGAAACCCTTGTCTTTACTAAAATAGAGAAACTAGCCAGGTGTTGTGGCAGGCGCCTGTAGTCGCAGCTACTTGGGAAGCTGAGGCAAGGGGATCCCTTGAGCCCAAGAGTCTGAGGTTGCTGTGAGCTATGATGCCACGGCACTCTACTGAGGGCATCAGAGTGATGCCCTCAAAAAAAAAAAAAAAAAAAATAGACAACACAACTAGAAATGTAGTTGACAAGGGTGGGGAAGAGGGGAATAGGGAGTTGTTTAATGAGTTTAGAGTTTTAGTTTTGCAAGATGCAAAGAGTTGTGGAGGTTGGTTGTATAGCAATGTAAATGTACTTAATACTAGAACTACACACTTATGTAGATAAGTGCCAGGTGCCAATGCGTACACCTATAATCCCAGCTACTCAGGAGGCTGAAGCAGAAGGATCTTATGCCTAGACGTTCAAAGTCCAGCCTGGGCAACATAATGAGACCACCATCTCTATTTAAAAAAAAAAAAAAGGGCAGTGCCTGTGCTCAGTGGGTAAAGCGCCAGCCCTATATACCGAGGGTGGCGGGTTCAATCCCAGCCCCCGCCAAACTGCAACAAAAAAATAGCTGGGTGTTGTGGCAGGCTCCTATAGTCCCAGCTACTTGGGAGGCTGAGGCAAGAGAATCACCTAAGCCCAGGAGTTGGAGGTTGCTATGAACTGTGTGACGCACAGCACTCTACCCAGTGTGATAAAGTGAAATTCTTGTCTCTACAAAAAAAAAAGAAAGAAAGAAAAGACCTGGCATGGTGGCTCATGCCTATAATTTTAGCACTCTGGGAGGCCAAGGTGGGAGGATTGCCTGAGCTCAGGAGTTCAAGACCAGCCTGAGCTAGAGCAAGACCCCGTCTCTAAAAATAGCCAGGCATTGAGGCAGGCACCTGTAGTCCCAGCTACTTGGGAGGCTGAGGCAAGAGAATCGCTTAAGGCCAAGAGTTTGAGGTTGTGCTGAGCTGCGATGACACGGCACTCTACCCAGGGTGAGACTCTGTCTTCAAATAAATAAAGAAAGAAGAAAAAAAAACAGTGAAGACAGTAAATTTTATGTTATGTGTGTTTCACCACAATTTTTAAAAATTAAAAAGAAATAAAGCCTCTAAATACCAAAACCTGTACCCCATGGACAACATTTACCCCCACACAAAAGGTGACAAGCCATCCCCATAGATGCCAAAACACAAGTGAGTTGGAAGGAGCCGTCTATGCCACAGTGACTGCCACATGTCAGTGTGTGGAAGGCAGCAGAGGGGATTAATGTGGTGAGGACAGATCTGATAATAGGAAAATCCCAACATAGCCAATAGGGACTCACTAAAAAGTCCATTAAAGATGAGTGCAAGAGACCTAAGGAGGGGACAGGAGCTAGAGCTGTCTGGGCCCTGTTAATTCTCAAAATCCACCAGCCAGGGCTCTCTCCAAAGGTAGGCCACTCATCAAAGAAAAACTGTCAGGAGTAGAATCAAAATGGAAGGGGACAGAGATGATAGAGATGAAGGAAAAGCAAGGCCAAATAAAAGTGGGGCAGGGGGCCTAGGGCCGGACGCCGTGGCTCACACCTGTAAGCCCAAGGCAGGTGGATTACCTGAGCTCACAGGTTCGAGACCAGCCTGAGCTCACAGGTTCGAGACCAGCCTGAGCTTACAGGTTCGAGACCAGCCTGAGCCAGAGTGAGACCCTGCCTCTAAAAAAGCTGAGCGTGTGGCTGGTGCCTGTAGTCCCAGATACTGGGGAGGCTGAGGCAAGAGAATCACTTAAGCCCAAGAGTTAGAGGCTGCTGTGATCTGTGACACCATAGCAGTCTACCCAGGGTGACAAAGCGAGACTCTGCCTCAAAAAAAAAAAAAGTGGCTCGGCACCCATAGCACAGTGGTACAGCACCAGCCACATACACTGAGGCTGGCAGGTTCAAATCTGGCCCAGGCCAATTAAACAATGACAACAGCAACAAAAAATATCCAGCTGTTGTGGTGGACGCCTGTAGTCCCAGCTACTTGGGAGGCTGAGGCAAGAGAATCACTTAAGCCCAAGAGTTTGAGGTTGCTATGAGCTGTGACAGCACAGCACTCTACCAAGGGGGATGTAGTGAGACTTTGTCTCGAAAAAAAAAAAATTTTAAAAGTGGGGGGCAGGGGGCAGGTCACAGAAAACATGTCACCATATTTTTAATACTGAATAAAACCATCACAAAATGGAGCTCTAAGGAGTTGCAAAATGTATCTTGGACAATGTCTCCTTTGAAAAAGCTCTGGAAAACTAATTTTAAAGAAAAATAAGCACACAAAATTATTAAGGTAGAATCCCATAACAGAAAAAAAAAATTTTTTTGACACTGTATCTCAATAGATTGGACAGTAGCTCAACACACCCGTGACATGTGTCATCCTCACAGCTCACAGCAATCTCAAACTTCTGGGCTCATGTGATCCTCCTGCCCCAGCCTCCCAAAGTGCTGGGATTACAGGCCTGAGCCACAGGTCTCAGCCTTAGAAAGAAATTTCATTTGAGGAAAAAAAAGAGAGCGAGAGAAAAAAAGAATAACATCTCTACAATGAGAGCATGTGTAAAAGTGGTATAATCAGATGAAAACCATAAACTACAACTTGAATTGAAGGGGCTAAAAGGCATTTAGAAAACAATACAAGCTAGGAAGTCCAACTTCAACCAGAATTAGAACTCAAAAATGAGGTGAAGAACTTAGAGATTATTCCGAATTATAAAGGCAAAACAAACGCAATGCAATAGCAAATAAGCACCATAGATAATCCCTTAAAACAGATAGTCAAAAGGAGGAAAATTGTTAAATTAAAAAGAAGTGAAGAAAGACTGAAAGAGCAACAGTTGGAGGTATGCAAAACAGATCCATCAGGGAGGCACCTGTGGCTCAAAGGGGTAGGGCGCCAGTCCCGTACGCCGGAGGTGGCAGGTTCAAACCCAGTCCCGGCCAAGACCCACAAATAAATAAATAAATAAATAAAATACACTTAAAAAAAAAAAAAAAAAACCAGATCCATCATGTGAATACTCGGCGTTTCTAAAGAAGACTGAAACTGAAGTAAGAGAGCAAACCAACGCTAAAAACTGAAGTCCCAAAAGTCTTTATGGAAGAAAAGAAAAATTTAGAACTACGTTTTGAAAAGCTCAAACTACATACCTATAAATATGGACCCAGAACGGCAGGCACTAATTGATATTATAGTAAAATTACTAGACTTGAAAGGGCCAAGCTTGGTGGCTCATGTTTATAATTCGAGCACTTTGGGAGGCCAAGGCAGGAGGATCGCTTGAGGCCAGGAGTTTGAGGTTGCAGTGAGCTATAATGACAGCACCGCACTCTAGCCTGGGCAACAGAGCGAGGAAGGGAAAGGCGGGGAGGGGAAGGAGAGCCTTTAGATACTCCAGTAAAAAGAGCAAGTAACTTACAAGGGGAAAGAATTAAATTCTCACGAGACCTTTTGGCAACAGCTCTCTATGCTACGTTGGATAAAGAAGAAAATTTAAGTTTCCTTGCAAGGCATTTTGTGGGCAGAGCCCTGCAGAGTGTTAGAAACAAAAGCTGCCACACATGTCCAGATAAAACAGCCATTGCTTCCAAGTAGGAGAGCTTCAGGGAGGAGGTAGGGTGTTTGCATCTTAAAGAAATCTTGCAAGAGTTTCAAACTGCTAATGTATTTCAGAATAATGTAACGCGTGAACATGTGACTTGTCCTCAAAATGAATAATACAATGCAGGAACATGTGACTTAGCCTTCAACTCTATATAATATCGAATTATTTACGTATCATCCCATATCCATATTTTTCTTCATTGTTTTTGGAAAAAGCACGTGATTTCTGCCTAAAGGGACTTTTTAATACTAGCATTTGAGTGATTTATTTTGTGAAGCCAGCATATGCTGCTATGAAATGAATTGTATACAATTCTGTGACTTTTACAGGGATGATAAGCATCATATTAAATTTGTGTGTTTCGGTAAAAAAATGTGATAATCCAGCGTCTGAATTGGTTTATAATTGAAACCCAAATGATTAGATGCAATTGAGTAAAAATCTGAGCAGAATTAACTGTCAACAAAGCACTCCACATCTTTGTTTTTCAGTTAATTATTTTTAGGTATTGTAAGAACACATAAAATGAATGATAGAGTGTATTTGTATCTTAATGTACAGAAAATCTTAAAATTCTAAAAAGAATTTGCATTTCATGTAAAGATTTTCAGACGAAGTGGTGACCCAAGTTTAGGGTCATTTTACCCAGCTTCACATCACATACAAAAAAAAACACCTCAAGATGGATTAGGACTCCAAAATTTTTAATACAAAACTTAATTCAAGATGGATTAAAGGTGTAATTACAAAAACGTAAAACTAATAAAATAGAGCTATTCTGAGAACCCGGAACCAAAAGGGAAAAAATTAACAGACTTAGCTACATTACAGTGGTAAGCTTATTACTATTTTATTCATCCATTCATGAAATAATTGTTTTTACTGAGAACAAACTTTCTGCCAGGCCTTGCTCCGATGCTGAATGTCCAGCCAGCAGCTCTACCTCCCCAGGCCACATGACATAATGACAATGAAAGCCTTAAACAAAATAGAAAGACAGTGATAGCCTAGAAAGATTATTTGCAAAATATATGATAAAGAGTAGATTGATAAATAATGCAGTAGGAAAAAGGGCAAAAGTTACAAATAGTGAATTAAAAGAAGGTTAACGGCAAATGTCCAGTAAATATGTAAAGCATTGTCCCCTCCACCCCCTCATAGACCACAAAATGTAATTAGAGCAACAGTAACTTACCATGTTTTCCCCTTGATCTTGGCCTAAAGGTTGAAAATCCCTAACTCCCTGCTGGGGACCATGTGAGGAAGTGAGCCCCTTGCTCGCTGTTGCCAAGACCCAGCATTCCTAACAAGCTTTTTGAAAATAATCTATGAGTATCTGTTAAAATTAAACATTCTCATACCCTTTGACCCACCAGTCTCATTTCTGAGGACCTATGGTACAGAAACTAAAGTATGTATAAAAATAATTACTGTATCATAGTTTATATAGAGGGAAAAAAATCAAAACATCCTGAATGTTCTTAAAGAGCCAAACCCACGTTAGAGAACATTTTTGCAGCTATTCAAAAGAATAAATTTGGCTCGACACCTGTGGCTCAAGCGGCTAAGGCGCCAGCCACATAACACCTGAGCTGGTGGGTTCAAATCCAGCCCGGGGCCCACCAAACAACAATGATGGCTGCAACCAAAAAAATAGCCAGGCATTGTGGTGGGCGCCTGTAGTCCCAACTACTTGGGAGGTGGAGACAGGAGAATCCCTTGAGCCCTGGAGTTGGAAGTTGCTGTAAGCTGTGATGCCACAGCACTCTACTCAGGGGGACAGCTTAAGGCTCTGTCTCAAAAAAAGAAAAGAATAAATTTGATCAACATATATTGACCTAATAATATCAATGTATGATATATTGATTAGTTATTTTAAAAAGGCAGTTTAAGCTTGGTTTGGTGGTACATGCCTATAGTTTCAGCTACTCAGGAGGCAGCGGCAGAGGTATAAAATTTTTCATAAAAAAAAAAGAAGAAAATGGGGCTGGGTGCAGTGGCTCATGCCTATAGTACTAGCACTCTGGGAAGCCAAGGCAGGTGGATTGCCTGAGCTCAGGAGTTCAAGATCAGCCTGAGGAAGAGTGAGACCTCATCTCTACTGAAAAAATAAAAACTAGCCGGACATTGTGTCAGGTATCTGTACTCCCAGCTATTCAGGAGGCTGAGGCAAGGGAATCTCTTGAGTCCAAGAGTTTAAGAGTTTGATGCTGCAGCACTCTACCCAGGACAAGGAGTAAGAGTCTGCCTCAAAAAATAAAATAAAATAAAATAAAATAAAATAAAAATAAAATTTAATTTAATTTAATTTAATTTAAAAATAGGAAGGAGAAAGGGAGGGAGGGAGAAGGAAGGAAGGAAATGAAAAACTGTGTATAAACAGTTATTGTTGAGAGTTAGGATTATCATGGAATTAAAGTAGACAACTTACTGCCTTTTTATATACTAGCATTTAATTTAAATTGCTACAGTAAGCATATACTTCTGGATTTTTTTTTTTTTTTTTAATGCCTGCAAGATATTTTAGCCATGTGAGGTGGTTCACACCTGTAATCCTGTTACTCTGGGAGGCTGAGGCAGGAGAATCACTTAAGCGCAGGTGTTTGAGACCAGCCCAAGCAACATAGTGAAACCCTGTCTCTACTAAAAATAGACAAAATTAGCCAGGTGTGGTGGTGATCACCTGTAGTCCCAGCTACTTGGGAGGCTGAGGCAGGAAGGTTGCTTGAGCCCGAGAGTTGGAGGTTGCTGTGAGCTAGGCTGACACCATGGCCTTCTGGCCTGGGTGACTGAGTAAGACTCTGTCTCCCAGGCTATTTTAAAGGAATACTGTACCATCATTAGTATTCCTCATGTAGCATGACCAAATCTGCTAAAAATGTAAGAATCTGACGGTATTATCTTTTCCTTTTTGTAAAAACCAAAAATTTAATTAAAACTCAAAGTGTAGACTCATAGCCCTGGGATGACTCTGGAGTGACATTTTTCATTCACCACTCACTTTTCCCTGCCTACTGCCCTGTGTCATCACAGTCTAAGAGACTTCAGATGTGACACCTCCAAGATGTGGGGACCAGAAGAGCTCTCAGACCTCAGGCCCGCACAGATCAAAAGAGGAAAATTCCGGAGCATCCTTTACAAACTCAGACTTGCCTGCAAAAAGTCTTTTCCTAACTGATGTCCCTCAGGCTGAAGCTTACACCTATTTTCTCCACTTCAGATAGATAGAGACAAAATCAGGATTCTTGACCCCAAATGGACCTCCACAATCACTCCTTTAACGTTCTCATTTTAGAGATGAAGAGACTGAGGTCCGAGTAAAGTGTGGTAAGAACCGTGCTGAGACCCACGTACCCTGCCTGCCAGTCCGTGTACTTCCCGTCTCCTGTGCACTCAGCGTCACCTCGCTGCTTCTCCATAAGCGCCTTTCACCCACTGATGCAAAGTCTACTGGATGCAAGCTACATACATAAAATCCCAAGTGTAAACTAATGTATCCGTGTCAAAGGACTGGGAAGGTAAAATGATCTAGGTATAACCCAAAATTGTTAGATAAAACAATTATTATTTTTGTCCTTTATTTTGTGCTGAAGACTTAGAACCTCCACTTGTCCTCTTCTGGATCTAAAACTCCATCCTGGGGCTTTGTTTTAAAATCAAGCTCCCCTCTCCGCCCCCACCCAGACTCGTTGCTAGGGCACGAGCTGCGTGGTGCTCAAGCTGCTAGGGCACCAGCCACATACACCAGAGCTGGTGGGTTGGAATCCAGCCCAGGCCCGCCAAACAACAATGATAACTACAACCAAAAAATAGCCGGGCGTCGTGGCAGGCACCTGTAGTCCCAGCTACTTGGGAGCTGAGGCAAGAGAATCGCTTAAGCCCAAGAGTTTGAGGTTGCAGTGAGCTGTGACACCACAGCTACCCAGGGTGACAGCTTGAGACTCTATCTGAAAAAAAAAAAAAATTAGGACGGTGCTTATGGCTCAGTGTGTAGGGCACCGGCCCCCTATACTGAGGGTAGCGGGTTCAAACCCTGCCCTGGCCAAACTGCAACAAAAAAATAGCTGGGTGTTGTGATGGGTGCCTATAGTCCCAGCTACTCAAGAGGCTGAGGCAAGAGAACGGCCTAAGCCCATGAGCTGGAGGTCGTTGGGAGCTGTGACACCACGGCACTCTACTACAAAGTGAGACTCTGTCTCTAAAAATAAATAAATAAATAAATAAAAATTAAATCAAGGCCCCCAAGATTAGGAACGAAAGGATTTTTTTTTCCATACATACTCAAAACTGAAGTCCTGCCAACATCGCTGAAGCTCAAGTTCTTTATTCAGCTTCTGCTTGGGTTTGGGCTACGTGAAAATCCCTGGTGGGAGTTGACGCTTCCACCACCAGTGGATTCTGACCAAACACTCCTGGTAGCAGCGTCACCCCACATACCCAGAAGAATGTGACTTCAGGGAGTCTGCAAGTCCAGACAACTTCTGATAAACATTTAAACAGGGGTCAGGAATGTTTTCCTTTCTAAGGGGAAAATATGTGCTCTATGGCGTGAGAGGGAGGGGCTGGAAGGGGATAAATCTAAACATTAGCTTCCTCCTGCCCTAATTCTTAAGCATTTTAGCACAGTCATGTTTAATACCCTAACAGGCTTTCATAGCTGGGTACGCGCCAAAGCAGAAGAGGGACAGGCTCTGTGAAACACGGGCAATTCCAAAGTGATTACCAAGTAAGTTTTAAACTAACATTGGACCCGTTGAGGGCAGTTTCCCTGGGTCCCACCCTGAGGCCAAGAATGTTCCAGAAAGTATCCACTCAAGACCCACTTTGAGTACCCAGGTTGGGATTCTCACTTCCTGTGTTGACAGAAGGGGGAAGCTCTGTGGAGGAAATGGGAGTTGACTTCTGAGGGAGGAAAGGTGAGAAGGCCCCGATGGCATCATGGGGGATTCCGGGAACGCGGGCCAGGGACGGGAGGAGGGGCTGGAGAGTGAGAGGGGGTGTAGACATCCCATTCTCCCCTTCCCAGGCTGGAGGTGAGCCACAGAGTTCCCGGGACCCAGGGTGCTTACACGTGGTGCAGAGCCCTTCCCAGCCCTTCAGCTGTTTGGTTTGTCTGCTGCTTGGGGGTGGGGTGGGGAAGATGACATCTCTCTGGTCAATTCTAAGTAAAAAGGTAAGAAGAATGAGTGTCGCTGAGCAAGCTTCCTCTACATGAAAAGAGGAAGGTTCAATTTTGGAAGAAAAGGTTCTGGCATCAACTTTAGTAATACCATCGGTGTGTCTGCAACCAGTGCTCTCAGCTGTCTCTGTCCTTACCCCCTGTAGGCCAGGCCCCTCAGGACGAATGTGGGTCCGTTCCCTGCGTTTGAACCTTAGGCAGGTGGAGAAACGATCTCATTTTGAAATCACAAGTATGTGTAGACGTTGAAAGTCAAGTATAGAACTTGACTTTCTAGCTTTCTCTTTCCCTTGAACTCTATTAATTTTTTTTATTACATCTTAGTGGAGAAATTGGGAAATTTCTTTCCCTTTGCATTTCATTTTCTATTACGTTCTTCAAGACTGAAGCTTCTAGACAAAATTCAAGTGAAGGCTAGCCCAGCATTTGCACTGGCCTTGGAGTGCCAGGGTAATAATTCTGTCAGTCATTTAACTTTCTAAAGTGCACCTACCTTGAAGAACCTCAGCAAAGGAGGACCGTGTTAATACGTAACATTGAGACAAGCAAGACACTGTTCTTTTTTACCTCCATGGCTGTTCGACTGGAAAACAGAAATGATTTTATTTGCATCTCATCCAGCACTGTTGAAATGTGGGGAATAAAAGGATTTTACTAATAAAGTACAGCGGGATGTGAATTTTAGCAACACAAAATGTAGTAAGGCACCTGTCATTTGTTTTCTTTTTCAAAAAAAACAAAAATGGAGCTCACTAGGCAATGTGAACTCTGCTTGAAGAAGGGTTGTAGTTAACAAGACCGCAACGAGAAAATACTCTGAGGTGAGCCAAATAGTTGTGTGCTTCTTTTGTAGACAGAATAAATGATCCCCACTTGTGGGGACAGCAAGGTCATTTTTCTTACCCTCAATGGAAGGCATTAATCATCAGTGCTGCACAATGACACTCGGGACAAAAACAAACAGGTAACTGCAGCAGGAGGATCGGGGACCCTGTGGACAGGAGCCAGCTCTACCCAGGTGGCAGCTCCCAAGTTGGCAGGAGGGGTGGTGGAGCTGGTCCTCTCCAGCCCTGTCAACTTGGCTGGGAACTTTCCATTGTTAGAGAAATCTGTATCATCCAGATGCATTTCTGAAATGCCTGCCTGTGCTCGGGGCTCTGTGGCTCTGGATTAGCCAGCCCTACAGGGACTCAGTCTGCATTAAACACAAAGGAACATAGTAGAGCCAATTGTTTTTAAACCCTCAACACACACATGAATAGACAATGTGTATTTATATCAGTGGCTCATCAAGGGTAAGATGTTTTGCCAGGCATAGTGGCTCAGGCCTATGATCCTAGGCCTCTGGGAGGCTGAGGTGGGAGGACTGCCTGAGCTCAGAAGTTTCAGACCAACCTGAGCAAAAGCCAGACCCCTGTCTCTACAAAAAAATAGAAAAATTAGCCAGGCGTGGTGGCAGGCCACCTGTAGTCTCACTACTCAGGAGGCTGAGGCAGGAGGATCACGTGGGCCCAAGAGTTTAAGGTTGCTGTGAGCTGTGGTATCACAGCACTCCACCCAGAGTGACAAAGTGAGACTGTCTCAAAAAAAAAAAAAAAAAAAAGGATAAGATGTTTTGTGGAAAGAAGGAAGAGAAATCTATAATCTGGAATGAAGCTCTTTGAATTTTGAGCTAGAGGAACTGTGTTCAAGACAAGAAGACAGAAGGGAAACGCTGGATCTTTTACCACTTTTCAGTTGGCTATACCAAGTAGTTAACTTGTAGAGTGCTTTGTGGAGGCAAAAGTTTCAGGCTTAGGAGGTAATATGGATAGTAGTTAGGAGCCTGGGTTCTAAAACCCACATTACCCAGTTTTTAATCCCAGCTGTACTTAATAAGGCTTGTGACTTTGGGCAGGTTACTTAACCTTCCACGTCTCAGTTTTCTCCTCTGCAAAATGGGAGACAGCAGCAACTTCTCAGGGTTATGGAGAAGGTTAAACACGTGAATACCCGTAGTGAACAGTCAGGGAACAGGTATTGCGTTGTTTTGTTACAGTGGCCGCGGGTGGGAGGAAGGAGGTGCTACCGGAGGGAGTTAAGGTTGAGAAGGAACAGGGAACAGACAGAATGTGCTACATCAGACACCAGGAAAGCCATCTAGGAGCCTCCCCCTCAACCAGGAAAACAAACCTTTGAAATTGTGAATAACAGTGCTCCTTACTGAGTACTGTGTGCTGGGCGGTGGAGGAAGCCCATGCACCCGTCAGAACGATCACATGAAGAACGCGTATTCTTATTACCCTGTTTAGTAGATGAGAAGAGTGAGGTGCAAAATTTTGAGTGACTTACCCAAGGTCTTCTAGACTTGAACCCGGATCTGTCTCCATCCAGAGACGGTATTAACGTGGCAGATCCTTTCCCTTTGCATTTTATTTTGTATTATATTCCTTTAGACTGAAGCTTTGGTTCAGAATTCAACCCAAGCGACCTCCCAGTGTTTGTTCTGGATTTGGTGTGTGATTGTTTCATCAATTTGTCTTTTTAACATGTCCTTATTTTGCTCTCTCAGTACAGCTGGGAGATGACAGGACTATGTCCACCCCGTTTGCTGAGCAAAATGGGGTGGTTCTGGGAGGGACCTCAAGGGGCCAGTGGTACCAGGGGTTAGAGGAGGTTGGAGGATATCCAGTGTGGCCTGCAGGACAGGCATGTGGCGCTGGCCATGGGTGGCCACAAGATCCTCAAGGTAGCTGCAGGGCAAACTTTTTGATTCTACAATTGCTGATAAGGCAACATGGACTTTGGAGGATAGAAAAATGGATCATATGGTTCTTAAAAAGACAAAAATGCAGCAAATTGTTGGACTTCTCTTCCAGAATCTGAATTTGAAGCTGATCTTTATATACAGAGCACAACACAACGAAAGCTTACATTAGAGCAGTGTTTTTCAACCTTTTAATCTCACGGCACACTTGAACCTATAGTTAAACTTCCACAGCACGCTTAGATTATGTTGATCAAATAAAAAGTAAAAAAGAGAATACGCTTACTGTGCTTTGAACTTCTTTCAAAAATAATTTAATTAAGGATCTTTAAAAATTTTCACAGCATACCGGTTGAGAATTACTGCATTAAAGAGGTTCAAGAGAGTTTGGCTTCAGTGGAGGCGAAATCTCTGAAAACTACACTAAGGTGGTCCAAACATCTCAGACGTTGGGAAATAACCAAGGGTTCTTTGACTTCATTCTGCGGATCCTAGCACACATTGCCGACTTAATCAAAGATACATTGTACGGTGGAAGAAAAATATGAATGCCTAGGGTTAGCAAATTGCAAAATGTATTTTAAATCTTTCTAAAAATTGCGTTCAAAGCTGGGCGCCGTGGCTCAAGCTTGTAATCCTAGCACTCTGGGAGGCCTAGGCGGGTGGATTGCCTGAGCTTACAGGTTCAAGACCAGCCTGAGCAAGAGTGAAACCCTGTCTCTAAAAATAGCTGGGTGTTGTGACAGGTGCTTGTAGGCAGCTACTCGGGAGGCTGTAAATAAATAATTAATTAAAAATTGCATTCAAGTATGATTTACCTAGAAAACATGAATAATTTCTGGGGGAATTATTCTGTGGACATATGGTAACTGTTTTGGACTTGCTTTTGCTCAGCATGAAGTTTTATAAGCTGCCTTTTACTCCTTTTATATTTAACTGTATTTTTAATACAGAATAAAGCAGGGTAGATCGTGTGACATGAAAGGGTGCTTTCCAGTAGTATTGTCTTTTGGTGAGTGTGCTGTTCAGTGAAGTTCTATAAATAGGGAGGAAAACATGCTTCTGTCGAGGCTCCACTGCAAAGGAAGGACCACTGTAATGTGTTCTCCAGTCTACTGCGAGCAAATACATAATATCCATGAATGCATGCCTTATTCAGCTTTGCTTCTTCTGTATAAATCCAGAGCATTTTGGACAATATTTTAATCCTATAGGTCTTGAATAAACCATTTTTCAATACTAGTGACACTAGCTGTTTAAAAGAAATGATAATATTAAGTAATAAAAAAACTCCCTTTGGAATCTATCCATCCTTCGATTGGATTGGATTGAAATTGTAAGATGAAGAATGCATCTCTGACCTCTTGGAGGTTGCTCATGTACACATGACTGCATTTTAAGGAAGTTTGTTTGTTGTTGGACATTTGTACCTACTGACACATTTCATTAGCTTGACCTTAAATATGTAATGATCTTTTGAGCTTAGTGCTTCCCTCTGCAGTAACTAAAATCAAGACCTTCCATTCTCTGATATGCCATCCTATCAGATGTAGAAGCTACTGAACAGGCATCTCCCCACCCCAGGCTTCTCTTTTGGAGCTGAGCACCCACATTGCCTTCTGTGCTGGTTTTCAGACCCATACTGGCCTTTAATGTCTCACTTCTATTCTTAACCTCTTGAGCAGGATCCCATGCTGTGGGACTGGTCACATCAGTACAGAGCATACTGGAGCCAAGTACTCACACCAGGGTGACCAGGATGACTGGCTTCATAGCTTCTTAGCCTCAGTGATGTCAGGGAGACGCCATGGTTAAATAATGAAGGTGGAGTGACCAATGGGAGCCAAGGGAAAAGCATCTGAAAACTGTTTCAGAGTCTCAGAGTGGTCCATGGTAGAGGCTTCATGGCACCACTGTTGTTTGTATTTCAAGTGAGATTGCCTCAGTAGGTTGGTTCTAGTGAAGACATCTGCCGTGGATGTCCTTCCTAAATTCCTGCCATTGGAGAATTGATTCTCTGAGCGACAGTTATTAGGAAGTAGAACCATACATAGGTGATTAGATCACAAGGGTGGGGCCCTAAAGAGTGGGATTAGTGCCCTTATTAAAAGAAGAGAGATCCTCTCTCTCTCTGCAACAAGTGAGGACACAGCAAGAAGGCAGCTGTCTATAAGCCAAGAAATGGGCCATGGGCCCTCACCAGAACCTGACCATGCTGGCACCCTGACCTTGGACTTCCCATCCTCCAGAGCTACAAGAAGCAATTTCAGTTGATTAAGCTGCCCCCTGCCTGATATTTCTTACAGCAGCCTGGGCTGATTGAAATAAGATCCTTGGTATTCAAGAGTTCCATATAATATTCCTAAATTCTCACAAGTTCTAAAAATAAAGAAGTGTTCCATCTTTTCAAGATAGGGCCCCTTTGTAGGTATGTATATAATACATCCATGTTACAAATAGACAAGGATGAATGGGAGGGAGACATTTAAGGTCAGACATTGAGATTTCCAGGTGGCTTTATTTTGTCCTACCTTCAACTTTACTCTGCCTTGCATCCGCCCTTTTCTTCAGATGTGAGAATTATTTGGACTTTATTTTTCTACTTGTCAAATTCTTTTAAGCTTTTTTAGCTGCTGTGTCGACCTGTTCTTTTCCTCAGAGGCATTTGGTTATTTAAAAAAAATTTTTTTTGCTTCACTGAAGCTTAATGTGCTTTTTATGGTTTTACGGTTACCTTACAGAAATCTCATTAGAAAAGCACTTTAATATATTGCTTGGCAACCAGACATCTGACAGTGTTCTAGTTCATTAGTTAGGAAACCTCCCCAAGCTTAAAGGAATGGACATTCTTCTGTGAATGGGGAAGCTTTGCTCAGCCCTGCGGGACCAGGTTTATTTTAATGCATTCTAGGGGAGCAGAAGGTATTCTAAACCTGGCAAAATAAAAATAACACTGATTAAGAAAACAATGAAATGTTCTTGAAGAAATTCACTTCAGCTTGTATTATTCTACAATATCTCTGGGGTCCTTTTAAGACAGGGTTCATGTTAGAAAATGGGCCCTTTTCTAGCTGGCAAGAGGTTAGTTAAGCAGCCTCACAAGGGATCACAGATTGCGCTGAAATGACCCTAATGAGGACAGACTTTTCAAAGCTATAGTCACTTCACCATGAATAAATGGATTCAAGTCTTATTTGTGGGTTTTTAATTTTCAGCTTTGAATTTGCAAACCATCAAATTCCTTCAAAGCTGTGGTGTGCAGAGAAGGCTCTGAGTAATAGGATTGCCTGGTTTTAAAAGAAGATGCCCTCCAGCAAAGCACCAAGCTCTGAAATGTGATCAGTCCAGGGTCCGATGGGCAAGCTCTCCCCCCACACACACATACTGTTTTCTTGTTGAGTTCCAACCAGATTTGCTAACGTCTATAAAACACAACTCTACCCTGCGGTAATCTAGTGCATTCAAAGTAAGTAAGGCTGTATTGTTTTAACACGGATTATGCCAGATGAAGTCCAATTTAAATTCCTGAAGCATGACGGTACTTGGGTGCTGGTGGCTGTCTTTCATGTGGGAGCTGTATCTTTTTTCTTTTAATTCAGAGACTTAAAAGAAGCAAGCTATCTCCAAAGGTGTTTTAAAAGAGCTCAGTCCAAGGACCTGGTTGTCTGTTAAAAATTAATAGATAAGAGGGCAGCGCCTGTGGCTCAGAGGGGTAGGGTGCCAGCCCCATATGCCAGAGGTGGTGGGTCAAAACCAGCCCCGGCCAAAAAACTGCAAAAAAAAGAGAAAAAAAATTACATAGATAAGAATAAAAAGTAGAAAGAGCTTGGTTATTTGGAATAGCTTAAATAGGACAGAGGCAAGGGGTGCTGTTAAAGAAGGGTCTTCCTCCAACTTGAAGAGCTGGAGGGAAGGCGGGGAGGGTTGGGCAGAGGGGCTTATGGCCCTGGAATCAGGCTGCAGAGGAGACTGGAGTGCTGTGGGGAAGTGGGAAATGAGTGAGGCCTGGTGCTTTGGAGCTGGCCTACGTGGGAAGCAGAATCCAGATGACACTTAGGGCTTCTTTTTATTTTTTAACATCTGTGGAAGGAGGTGGGAGAGGAAAGGAAAATAGGGGCAGAAACAATCCAATGGTTTGGTTCTGGGTTAGAGATGCTCTTTCTGGGCCTGGCAACTTGGAGACTTGCTTATTCTTGCCTGGTGGTGGCCAGGGGGGCTGCTGGCCTTGCCGAGTCATAGTGTCCTCCTGCCCTGCCCCACTGTTCCTCCTGCCCCTCCCCTTGGTGCAATCGTGACCACGCTGATCAGCTTCACAGAGCTGTACTGAGGGTCAAATGAGAGAACACACTTTACAAAGTTCTCCACCAGTGGCGGGGAGGGTTATGGAGGTGGCCGTGGTGGTGACAGTGGTGTACTGGTATCTGGGTGGGCTTGTGCCCTGGCTGGTTACTGTGCATTTGTAGAAGCTTAGGGAGCTGCCCTAAGGCCCATCCTACTCTGGCCTCATGAGCCAGAGATCTGGAACAATTCTGGGGTATTCCTTATAACCACCTCCCTTTCCCCAAGCAAGGTGCCTAATTCTTAGGGAAAAAATCTGTTCAAGAAAAGCCCTCCTGAGCAGACTTAAAGTTTTGAAAGCTCATGTGGCCTGCCTTCCCGAGTGTCCTGCTGCCTCCCAGGGCCAAGCCTGCCATGGCAAGACCAGTGTGGCTCCCTCACACCTGGGCTGATACTGACGGAGGCCAGCCCCTTCTGCTGCACTGAGTGCTGGGGGGCCTGACAGCCCATTCTGTGCCATCAGAGGACCCCCCACCCCAACACAGTGACCACCAGGGAAAAATAAAGGGAGGCCGTCTTCCTTGTGTGTCACAACATGGCCAGTGTTGGAGGGCCAGGGCTGCTTAGTCTAAGCCTAGATGGTTAGGAACCCGCTGCACTGTCAGACTGAAAGGGAACATTCATTTGTCATTACAGACAAAGGAAGGAGCTAGACACGCCTGATGTGAAAGCCCAAGCAGGCTGATCCTTCTAACACATGAAGAACTCTCCTGACTGGCTGACATGTTGTGTCCTCAAGGACAGCATTGACAGCTCGAAACAGACTGATGAACCAGAAGGGCTTTCCAAAGGCTGTAGCAGAGGAGCACTCTGTAAATACCCAGCTAGTGTTGCATTCCCCAGATATATCAAAAACAGCATCTTCCGTGGGATCTAGAGTAGAAACATAGAAGGTCATGATTTTTGGCCAACTTGTACTGTACTTTATGTGGATTGACACACTTCCTCCAACCAAGCTACACCACCACATGTCCATGGGCCTCAGGACTTCTGAGACCCAGGTACATCCCAAGCAAAAGAAATACGAAGTAGTGTACAAGGAACGCTCGGGAGAGAGTCCATCTTCAAATGAATGGGCCTTTTATTGATTGATTGATTGAGACAGTCTGAATTTGTTGCCCTCAGTAGAGTGCCATGGCCTCATAGCTCACAGCAACCTCAAACTCTTGGACTCAAGCAATTCTCTTGCCTCAGCCTCCCTAGTAGCTGGAACTACAGGCGCCCATCACACCACAACGCCCAGCTTTTAGAGACAGTCTCCCTTTTGCTCAAGCTGGTCTCGAACCCATGAGCTCAGTCAATCCACCCACCTCAGCCTCCCAGGTGCTACGATTATAGGCATGAGCCACTTTGCCTGGTCGTGAATGGGCCTTTATAATTAGCAGTTTTATTGCAATAAATTATATAATGCACTGAAATGTGTGTGTTGTACCATTCAGTACTGATAACAAGATTGATCACCATTTTTTTTTTAAGATTTATCAGTGCTGGTCATCTATCCTTCCACCAGTTTGTGAGCTGGCCTGAGCTGTCTTAGACATTTGGAAGAGAAAACAAAGGTCTCCTTATTGAAGCTTTTGGTTTTGCATTTTGCGTGTTTGATTTGAGAAAGCTTATGAGGCAGAGAATGTTCCATCGTTATAAATGTGGCCTGGGACGTCTGCCTCATTTCACTAGAGGATAATGCCAAGGACTGATTTGGGACTGATTTCTTCCTCTCACAAACTCATCTTTTTAACTGGTTTGCACTTTTTTTTTCCAGAAGAATCTGTTAAATGTGATTTTCAGCAGGAAATGTACTTTTTCTTTGGATTTGTTGACCATAATGGAAATGCGCAAACAGAATCTGTGTTCAAAGAAAAGGAAACCAGGCTTTTTTTTTTTTTTAAGTTGGGAGGTGAGAGGGTAGGAGAGAAGAAACGGAAACAGCTCCATCTAACATTGTTTATCTCTTTGGTTTTTGTTTTTATTCAAACCAGCCTCTTCTTTATAAAATTACTTTCTTTCTCTTTTTCTCTCTCTCTTTTTTGAGACAGAGTCTCACTCTGTTGCCCTGGGCAGAGTGTTGTGGCATCAGAGCTCACAGCAACCTCAAATTCCTAGGCTCAAGCAATCCTCCTGCCTCAGCCTCCTGAGTAGCTGGGACTACAGGTGCTGCCATAGGGCTGGTTAGTTTTTCTATTTTTAGAAGACATGGGACCTTGCTCTTAGTCAGGCTGGTCTTAAACTCCTGAGCTCAAGTAATGTACCTGCCTTTGCCTCCCAGAGTGCTAGGATGACAGGTATGAGCCACCACGCCTGGCCTAAAATTACTTTCTTAATCAGACAACATTATAGTGAGTCCAGTCAACATTTTGAGGGAAAAATGGCCCCACTTTGGGAGAACTTCTAGAAGAAAGAGGCAGAGAGTCTCCCAACATTCCCAAGGGAAACATGAAGAGCTTGGTGCTGACCCAAATCCCTTCCATTTTGCTTTGTTGTCAGGAATCCTAAACGCCTAGAAAGAGAGAAATCTGAGTAACTGGAAGGTCGTGTGGTGGCCCGACACGTGGCCCCTGCCCGGCTTCTCTCTGCTTCTCTGCTGTCCTTATTCCCTGCTCCCTCCAGCCTCCACATGGCCCAGGACAAGCAGTCAGCTTCCCAGCCACGCTCAGTCTCTTTCCTGGACAATTCTTTCCCGGACAATTCCGCAGTGTCTTGGTGAGATTCTGCCTTGAAGCAACAATGAGGGAGGACGTGCTGGGTCCTGACTCCTGGAAATGCAGGTCCAGGGAGGCCTGATGGAGCCTGCACAGTGGTCTGGCTTCCCGGCTCAGACCCTTCTCAGAGTGTTTCTCCAGTCCTGGCCCAAAAGGCTTCCTGGTAGTGGTGTGATGTCTCTCCTGACCTTCAGAAGGAGCCTGCCTCCAAAAAGGAGTCATGGAAAGCTTCAGAACTCACTTTTAATGTATGAAAGTATTCAGTCGAGGAGAGACTGCAGAGGAAGCCTGCCCAGGTTGGCAGCGCACTTGGAGAGCATTAGCGCGTGTTCTGGATTTAAACTGGATGTAGTCGTTTCTCTTTGTATATGCAGTTTCCTTTCTCTTCCCTTAGGGCCTTCAGTTCATCCCACATCCTCCCGTGGTGCTTTATAAACTACATGACACGTAATTATGAGCATGCGCTATGACAGTGAAACTTTGCACGTGCCATTCCCCATCTTTTAATTGCCTTTTTTTTTGCAGTTTTTGGCCGGGGCTGGGTTTGAACACACCACCTCCGGTCTATGGGGCTGTCGCTCAACGTCTTGAGCCACAGGCGCCACCCCCATTTCCCATATTTTAATACTTTCCTCCTCCTTTCTGTGGAAAGTGGTACGACAGACTCTGGATGTGTGTGTTCCTCGCCTTTTAGCCTGATGGTGTATTACTGAATAGTATCTCAGTCGTCTGGATCTTTATTTTTGGCCGGGGCTGGGTTTGAACCCACCACCTCCGGCATATGGGGCTGGCGCCCTACCCCTTTGAGCCACAGGTGCAGCCCCAGTCTTCTGTATTTTTTCTGCCACGACTGATGTTTCACTGGGCCCTCCTGTCTGTGTGTTAGCTCCCTCTCAGCTCAGGCTCCACTGGCATCTGTTTTGCCCTGTCCCCTTGGGTGTTGTGTCTACACATCTTTGCCACAGGGAGAATTAGTAAACTGAGGATGTCAGTCCTTTGATGGGAGCTTAGCTTTTTGGTTTTTGGCTGGGGCTGGGTTTGAACCCGCCACCTCTGGCATATGGGACCAGCGCCCTACCCCTTTGAGCCACAGACGCCGCCCAGGGGAGCTTAGCTTTTTAAATGCTCAGGTTTGTTTTTTTTTAAGCCTACTTCTGTTGAAACCTCAGCATTTATCTTTATATCAACGATTCCCAAACTTTTTGGGATTATAACATCCTCTCCTTACCTTTTGCACCTTGTCTGATCTTCTCCAGAAAGAAGAGAACAACATTTGAAAAACATTTTTCTTTTTGTTTTGAGGGGTTTTTGAGACAGTATGATACTCAGTGGTCTATTGGAAATGTTCTGGAGTGTTGAAAAAAAAAAAACTCTGGCTTTGTTTTTTTGCCTTAAGCCTTGGGAACAGAACGGTAAGACCAAAACCAAAGCTAAAGAAACAAACCCTTTAAAAATAAGTCATATTAACATGTAAATGAAGGCAGTGATTCTAAATAAAATGGTTATTTGATACTCAAAAAATAAATAAACCCTCATTCTCAAAAAAGAGATCATTACTATTAATTAAGGGAAAACTCTAGCTGAGGGTGGTGAAAGTTCAAAGATATTATATTAGTTATTTATTGCTACATATTAGTCTAAAACAGTGTTTCTCACCCTTTTTTATCTCACAGCACACTTGAACCCATAGGTAAACTTCTGTGGCACCCTTAAGTTATGCTGATCAAAACAATAAATTAAAGAATGAAACAAAGAATATATTAGGTGCTTTGAACTTGTTCTGGAAATAATTTCACTAATGGTCTTTAAAATTTTTTGAGGAACACCTAACATCCTCTCCAGGATCCCCTCCAGCACACGAATTTAAAATCACAGGTCTAAAACTTAATAACCTAAAAAAAAAAAAAAAAAAAAAAAAAAAAAAAAAAACCTATTTATTATTTTACAAATAGTAATAAAATTTTTGTGGGTAAAAAAATCCGGAATAGCTTAGCTTTGGAATTCTGGCTTGAGGTAGAACTCATGAGGCTCTCGAGGATGCAGGAAAGACAGCGGACTCCCTGAGTTGGCTGTTGGTGCAAGAACATGCAGTCGCTCCTCCTTGCTCTGTGCTGATTGAGCACCCTAACAACATGGCAGCTGGCTGCTCCCAGAGCAAGTGATCTAAGAAAAAGTTTAAGTAGGAAGCTGCAGTGCTTTTTAGGATCTAGTCTCAGTAGTCACACCTCCCGCCTCTGTTCAAGCAAGTCACTAGAACATCACTAAGTCCAGCTCCACTCCAGGGGAGTAGGACCAAGCTCTACCTAAGAAGGGGGAGTTGGGCTTGACGCCTGTAGCTCAAGTGACTAAGGCGCCAGCCATATACACCATAGGTGGCAGGTTCGAATCCAGCCCAGGCCGGCCAAACAACAATGACAACTATGACCAAAAAATAGCTGGGCGTTGTAGTCCCAGCTACTTGGGAGGCTGAGGCAAGAGAATCGCTTAAGTCCAGGAGTTGGAGGTTGCTGTGAGCTGTGATGTCACAGCACTCTACCCAGGGCAACAGCTTGAGGCTCTGTCGGGGGGAAAGAAAGTGGAGGGAGTTGGATGAGGGGATGGGACTTCTGTGCAGCAGAAAGGTGAACAGGACCTGGGCTAGATAACTCTAGTGACTGGGGGACAGAGAGAGAGAGTGTAGGAGCCAGGGGAACAACAGGCCAGCCAACACTCAGAGTCATCTGGCGGCCCCTTGTGAGCAGAGAAGTGGGAAGGGAATAAGCCTGCTGTGGAGTAGGAAGAGGGTTAGCCCGCTGTGTGGAGTAGGAAATGGGAAGGGAGTGAGTTGTCACTGGACAGTGTGTCAGAACAAGGCCAGGGGCCCCACCAGAGAATCGATGCAGGTGTGGAAAGTGGCTTTGACCAAGACCCAAGGTTGGAAGCTCCATCCCAGCCTAGCCCAAGAGCTTGGCTCTCCTGGAGAAAGCACTTCATACCCATCAGAGCAGTTTGCTGCTGAACAGAACAGTACCCCAAGGCTGGGCAGAGGCTCCTTTGGCCGCACAGGGAGCTGGCTCAGAACCCCAGTGGGAGCAGAGGGACATCTTGGTGGGGACATCTTGGTGGCCAGCCGCTGGAGCTGCCCCTTGGCTATTGGCGTTTTCCGTTCTCCACACTTGAAGAGGAAGCCCTTTTCTCTTCTCATTGTGGAGTTAGATTCCAGGGATGGCATCTGTGTTTTCTCCAGAGCCTCTTTCCAAAACCAAACTCGTGTCTGCTTCATAAATTGCACTCCTCGCCTCCATGGACTGAGTTTATTTGTCTGGATGGATGAATCAGTGTCCTAAACTCATCTCCTTAGCTCCAGCTTTCTTGGCGGAGAACACAGGAAGACTGGAAGATAGGGTTTTGCTTATGGGGGGGGGGGGGGGTTATTTATTTTTATGTGTAAGCCAAGGCCTGTGGGCGTGCTGGCACCTGGTAGCCGCCAGCGTGGG